>PVHT021183518.1:4939957-5010716 GCA_004024745.2 Catagonus wagneri
GCCAGGAGCACACCCTACTCACCCCCCACCCCCTGTCCCAACTGTGACAACCGAAAGTATATCCAAACATTGCGAAATGTACTCCCCTGGGAGGAGGGGATATAATTCCCATATTACAAATAGGATTTTACATTTGGCATGTCATGATTAATTACAGAGGGTGTATAAATGTTTCAACCAAGAGTTTGGCACCCTAAGGTCACATTTTGTAGTTAGAAATACCAAAATAAATCAACCACATTCTACCAAACTTTCCCATTTTTTTTGAAGAACACAATCTCTCCAGCTTTTTTAATAGTTTATTTAAGAAATCCATTGTGGCGTTCCCGTTGTGGCTCAGCAGTAAGGAACCTGACTAGTACCCATGAGGAAGCAGGTTTGATCCCTGGCCTCACTCAGTGGGTTAAGGATCTGGCATTGTCCTGAGCTGGGGTATAGGCTAAAGATGCAGCTCGGATCAGCAACTATGGCTCCAGCTCCAATTTGACCCCTAGCCTGGGAACCTCAATTTGCCGCAAGTGTGGTCCTAAAAAGCAAAAAATTTTCATTGCTCTCTTTCACTAGACACCAGCTTATATCCCTATATGAGGAGAATACTGGAAATCATGGTTGAAGACTTTTTAAAGATATATTTTATTTTGACTGAATTGAAGATTCAAATGCAGTTGTAAGAAATAACACTGAGAGATCCTGGGCATCCTCTACTCAGTTTCCGTTCATGGTAACATCTTGAAAACTACAGTACAGAAAACTTCCATCACCACAAGTAGCCCCTGGGTTGTTTCAGTTTCTGACTATTACAAATAAAACTGCTATGAACATAATGTATAGATTTTTGTGTGAAGATAAATCTTTTTTCTGGGACAGATGCTGGGTTACATGATAGGCAGTTGCATGTTGAATGTCTCACAGAAACTGCCAAAGTATTTTTACATTCCCACCACCAACATATGAATGATCCAATTTCTCTTCATCTCTGCAGCATATGGTGTTGTCATTGTTTGTCTTTTTAGGGCTGTACTTGCGGCATATGGAAGTTCCCAGGCCAAGGGTTGAACTGGAGCTGCAGCTGCCGGCCTATGACAGAGCCACAGCAACGCGGGATCGGAGCCACGTCTGAGACCTACACCACAGCTCTCGGCAATGCTGGATCCTTAACCCACTGAGCAAGGCCAGGGATCGAACCCACATACTCATGTATACTAGTCGGGTTCATTAACCACTGAGACACAAGCGGAACTCCTGTTTGTTTGTTTTAATTTAGCCATTCTGATGGTTGTGTAATGATAGCTCATTGTGATGTTAATTCGCATTTCTCTGATAACCAATGATGTTAAACATCATGTCATGTGCTTATTTGCCATCTGCATATCTTCCTCTTCAGTGATATGTCTCTTTATGTCTTACCATTCTCAAATTATTTATTTTAAATGTTGAATTTTGAGAGTTCTTTATACAAACAAAATATTAGTACTCTGTCAGATATGTGGTTTGCAAATATTTTCTCCTAGTCTGTAGCTTGACTTTTCATCCTCATAGCAAAGACTTTTGCAGAAGAAAGGTTTTTAATATTGATAAGGTCCAATTTATCAATTTCTCATTTTCTGGTTTGTACATCTGGTGCCAAGTCTAAGAATTCTTTGCCAAACCCAAACCCAAACGTTTGACATAATTCTCCAGTCAAACCAACTGGGACTGAAGATTATCTCTTTTAGGAGTTTTTAAATGATGAATTAAATTTCCTTAATAGTTATGGAGTGATTCAAAATCACTCTATATTTATATTGAATGAATTTCATATTGAATGAATTCTGGCAGTTTGTGTTTTGAGGAACCGGTCCACTCCATCTGAGTTGTCAAATCTATGTGTGTAGAGTTGTTAGCAGTATTCCTTTATTACCCTTTTGATCCTTGCAAGACCTGTGGTCACATCCACTGTTTCATTCCTATTATTGGTAATCTGTGTCTATTCTTTCCCCTCCTTTGTTAAATCTTACTAGAGGTTGGTCAATCATATTGCTCTTTTGGAGTTCTCCTGTGGCACAGGGGGTTAAGGATCTGGTGTTGTTATCACAGCAGCTGAGATCACTGATACAGCGTGGGTTCAAACCCTGGCCCAGGAACTTCCATATGCTATAGGTGTGACCGATAAAAAATGTATTATTCTTTCCAAAGAACCAGTTCTTTGTTTCATTGTTTTCGCTACTAATATTATCTAATAATTAACATAAACTTCAAAATTAGTCAGGTTTTTTTTCTAACCTCAGCTTCCTGAAAATCACATTACTTTTCATCTGCAACCAGAGACCTGGCTCCAGATTTTTGAATTATTAAGAGTATGCCATATAAACCAGACAGGAGAAGCATGAGAATCAAAAGACATATTATTGCAATTTTGTACTCACCAAAGTAGAGGTACCATTAGTAAAAGAAACTGTACATTCATCTTCATCACCATCTTTATCAAAATCATCCAACTCTTCTTGTCTTGGTCTTTTGGCATTTTCAGGAGAAAAGAAATTTCCTTCCTTTCTTTTGGCCATCAGGTCTAAACAAATACAGTGACAATTAAGTAAATTAAGTATAGCATCCATATGATTGCTCTATGTACATTAAACTTAACAAAATAAATCAAAGTGTAAGTTTCAGTACTATGCCCATTCACTTTCACTTTTAAAAAAGTAAAAATATCATCTGCATGAAGGAAAGAGGCCATAAGCCAGAGTGCAAGTAGTCACAAGAGGCTAGAAAGGCAAGGACACAGCTACTCAAGAACCTCCAGAAAGGAACACAGTCTTACTGCCACTGCTACCTTGATTTTAGCCCAGGCAGACATGCCAGACTTCTAACCTACAGAAGTATACGATAATAAATTTGCATTGTTAGGGAATTCCCACTGTGGTGCAGCAGAAATGAATCCGACTAGTATCCATGAGGATGCAGGTTCCATCCCTGGCCTCATTCAGGGGGTCCGGGATCCAGTGTTGCCATGAGCTGTGGTGTAGGTATCAGACTTGGCTCAGATCCTATGTTGCTGTGGCTGTGGTGTAGGCTGCTAACTGTAGCTCTGATTTGACCCCTAGCCTGGGAACTTCCATATTCCTCGGGTACACCCCTAAAAAGCAAAAGAAAAAAAAATTTGTGTTGGTAAAAAAAAAAAAAAAATTCATTTACACATGCTACACTAGCTGATTCTCCTTCAGAGTGATTCATAACCAATATTTTATTGATATGGGCCTACCTAAGTGTTTTGAACTCGTAAACTCATAAAAAGTGAAAGTCTTTATTTGTGAAATTGCGGTTTCTAGTTTCCTAGATGTATTAATAGATGGCATAATGCCTTCTGAAATTATTCCAGAGCAATCATCCAATTTTTACGAGTTATAAAGCAACAATGAATCACATAAAACTAATTTTAATTATTTTCTCAAAGAAGCATATTTGAAGCAGTGTTGCTTAGCACCAGCAGTGTACCTTAACTGTTCCCTAAATAGCCCACGCTGATTTCTATTTTTTTACCAAAATACTATAAAATGTATACCTAGAAAATTAACATATTTTAAATGATATAAGATTTTCTAAATGTATGAATGCTGCACAAGTCAAAGCTGATGGTCTTTGATTGGAATTATAGGCTCTGACTACTCCAAATGTTGCTTTCATTTTTCTCTTTAAAATATACTTAAAGATCTAAAATGAGAGTACATAAGAACTGCTGAATAAGTGGAAAGAAAAACCGATGGCCATAGATAATAAAAAATTTCTAAAATACAAGCATATGAAATATAGTTCTAGCCTCAATCCATTTAGAAGCCTCTGTACTATACCACAGCAGCCTGTTTGTACCAGTACCCAGTAGCAGTGGAAGTGAGATTTTCTCTATTGGGAATTTGGACTGAAAGATTCTAGTCAGTCCTCACTTGATTTGATTATGTCGACATTTGATTATGTCGACACCAGGCAAGAAAACCATTCTTAAGTGGGCGGGGGGCTCCCCGGTGACCTAGCAGGTTAAGGATTCAGCACTGTCACTGCTGAGGCTTGGGTCCCTGCTGTGGGACATCGGCACACCGTGGGTACGGCCAAAAAAAAAAAAAAAAGTGTGTGTGTATGTGTTGGGAGGCGGGGGCTGGCGGAAGTGGTGTTACAGCAACAGCATGAAGCAGACGTATGGGAACAGGTGAACAGAGGGCCTGGAGCAGGAGTAAGAGGGAGAAGAGTGGGGGAGAAAGAGACATCCATACGGTGTTTAATTTTATCCACTGCTTTCCTAACTTATATTGACAGAACCAATTTTGCAGAAATATCAAATATCTATACTATTTTGGGGAACTATCTTTGTCAGGTTTTATTATATTAATACACGTTTCATTAAGTGAATTGAGTAGTTTCCCCATCTTCTTAACGCTCTGAAACCACTACTATGGCATGACATTTAATTTTTTTTTTAAGTGAGAAAGAACTAAGCTTAGATAGTGGAGACTTATTTTCCAAAACATAAATTTTCATCTGTAGTCATGACTCCTTTCATGTGAATTCTATTTAATTAATTTTTTCTCCCCAAAGTAGTTATTTGCATTTATCAAAGCCTGTTTTTCTTTAATGAGAATATTTTCATGTCTATTCATATATTTTTATTCATCTAAATATAAGAGATAAGCTGGAATTCAATCTCTAATTCTTTATCCCAAAAGAGCAAGAAGAAAAAAGAAACCAGAGACTTCCACTTCCAGTAAGACAGAACAGATGTACTTTTTTCCCCATTCCTCCTGCTGAATAAAACTACAAACCTTGAAAATTACTTACTATAAAACAAACAAAAAGATGACTCTGAAAGAGAATGAGACAGATTGACTAGCAACCTCACAGCCCAAGGAATGACAGTCTTAGTTCCCTCAGTTTTTGTTTTGCCTCAACCATCCCAAACTTGGAGAAGCCAGCAAATGAGTAAACACCAACAGGTGCAGGAAAAAAACCAAAAGGCTTGTTCTCTCTAGACCAAAATAAAACAAAACAAAACAAACAAACAAAACCAGGAAAAAGGAAACCTAATAAAACAGAAAACTTTAAGACAATAATCACTCTACTCCAGTCAAATACCACTGAAAAAACTGGTGGCCCTTCCTCTGTCCCCCCACTGTCAGCAAAGGCCACGTGGGTAGCCTAGGCCTCTACCTCACTGGGGTCAGAAGGAGGCATCTCATCATCCCAACAGACTGGTGTCCAACAAGGTTGTGTTGGCCATGTAGGGAGCCAGGACAATGCAATCAGTTGGAGACCACTTAGAGAACCTAGATGTCCATGCCCATCAGGGGGTAACAGGATGTTACTTACTCCCACTGCCCCTTGGGTGGTGTCAGAGGCGGCCACGCCATTGAGGAGCTGAAACTCCCACCCCAGCCCATTAGTCACCGTTAGCTGTGCAAAGAGCTCTGGTGAAGATGTGAGTCTCTGTGTCCATGGCCTAAAGAACCCATAGGGCAGCAGTTCTCAAGGCTGTGGTGTCTTAAGAAGTACTAAGGACCTCAAAGTGCTTTTGTTTATATCTATCAGTATTTACCACATCATAAATTAAAACTGAAAAACTTAAAACGAGCGACACTCAAGTACACATTCTATCAGTCATCACAGCAGAGGCATCATCACATGGCTTGTAATCCCTAGAAGGCTCCACTGTAGAGTCACAAGTAAATGAGAATGAAAAAGGCAAATAATATCTTACCACTACCATGAAAACAATTTTGATCTTGCAGACCCTTTGAAAAAGTCTAATGGATCCCTGGACCACACTTGGCAAACTGCTACTGTTGGGGATACCATAAGCATGTCCATGACTCAGTGCCCTAAATGACAAGGCATAGCCAGCAAGTAATAAAGTGAGGGCAGCAGAGAAGAAGCCAGCCACAGAATGACTGCTAGACTTGATATTCAAGGTGCTGTCCAAGGATCACCAGGTAGCATCTACACCTCCTAGGAACCTGTTATATATCCAGAATCTTAGGCCTCAATTTAAACCAAGTGAATCTGAATCTTCATTTTAGCAAGGTCTCGGGTTACTCACAAGCACAACAAAGTTGTTGTAAACATTTAAAAACTCGGACATCATCCCATCCCAAAGGCAACAAGGAACCTAATTTATCATCACAAGTCAAATATCATTTAAAGGGTTTGTTAGTTAACACCCAAAGAAGGACATTTCACCTAAACAAATGCCTTTGGAGACAGTATTTGCTTTACAGTCACAATTACATAATATTCACCATTTTTTTTAACAAATAATTTGTTTATTTTGAGTCGCGTTCACAAGTAGGAATTTGAAAATCAAACAAAAAATCTCAAATTATTTAACTGCAAGAATTAACGCATGTTAGTTTCTGTTTGTTGCTAATTTAAATTCTCTAGAAAACCACCCGGCCATTATTTTCCCAGCACTTCCTCCTCTCCAACCTGTACCTCTATTTCTCAACTACAGTAATTTATTTATCAGAGAAGAGCAGAGATGATGCATTACTTTTTGGTTTTCCCAACATTTAATGCCCTTTTAGACACTGTTTTTTATTAATGCTTAATCATGATCTTGCGGTTAGCAGACATTCAGGCATCAGCTAATTGATTTTAGTATTTTACCATTGGAAAATGGTAGTTTTTTTTCTAGTGAAATTGGAGGGAGGAAGGGGCACGAAGGTAAATGTGATTAGCTTCTCACAATGAATGTGAAATTCTATACTACACAGAAGATAGCTACATGATGACGATGTTTTTTATTTGCTGTGTTTAGCTTGGGATTTGCAGTTTGCTGTTAGGTTGCCATGGCAACTTGCATCTAACAGACACTGAAGGATCCTACCTTTTAAAATGGGAATCACTTTCTAATTTAATGATAATGGATTTTAAAAAACATACATGAATGCCCTGAGATTTAAATACAGGTACAATAGTAAAATTGTTTCCAACAGGATAAAAAGACATATAAACAGATACAAAGAAAAATACTTTTTTTTTTTTTTTTTGCTTTTTAGGACCACACTCAGGCATATGGAGGTTCCCAGGCTAGGGGTCTAATCAGAGCTACAGCTGCTGGCCTACACCACAGCCACAGAAACGCCAGATCCGAGCCGCGTCTGCAACCTACACCACAGCTCACAGTCCTTAACCCACTGAGCGAGGCCAGGGGTCGAACCTGCAACCTCCTGGTTCCTAGTCGGATCCGTTTCTGCTGTGCCCTGATGGGAATTCATGAAAAATACTTTAAAAAATCCTATAATACACAAAAATAGGAAAAAAAGCTCCTCTGGCATTCTTAATACATCATCCATAAAGCTCTTCATGGTCTTTAGTATTTATTTACAATAAAAAAATATTAAGGAACATATCATTTCTCCCTCACAGAAAGCAAACTACATCAGAGCAGGAATAGTAACAAATATACAGATTATCAATAAAAAATAAGCTCAAGAAGAAAAATCAATCACCAGGGTTAATTACAGCAAGTATGTACACAGGTTAATTTGATAGAGCCCCAAAAAAACATTTTAACAGAACCATAAATTTCTAAATTTTAAATTTTATTTTGAGTACCTAGTAATTCACACTTCCTATTAATATCAAAGTAGGAGCTAACACTGAGAATAGTCATAACAGAACTGAAATTATCAAAAAAAAAAAAAAGGCAAATCACTGTTAAAAAAAAGGCAAATCGCTGCTGTTTCTGAACCTGCCATGGACTATTTACATCATCCCCAATTCCACTCCTACCATCACCACAGACAAATTCATTCTGCATTAAACAACCTCATTTTCAATGTACTGAATCAAATAAACACACTGCTTGGAATATACCGTGAAATAATATGAGATGCAATAGATAATAAATAATAAAAGTGAAAAAATTCTTTAGTCCACCCAATAAACAATTCCGGGTGAACAAAACTGGGAAGTATTAAGCACTGCACTTCAGATAATAAAATCTGAACACGCAGATTTGTGTTTTTAAAAATTCCTGTGGCCTCAACATAGAAGAGAGAAAAACAGAATGAGAACAGGGGCTAAAGAAATCAATCTCTAAAGGATAAAAAGGGCGCTAACGAAAGCAGTGGAATGAACACCAATGTCCACTGCAGCATTATTTACAATAGTCAAGATACAGAAGCAACCTAAGTGTCCATCAACAGATAAAGAGCAAGAGAAGATGTTACACACAGAGGAACATTATACAGCCATTAAAATGAAACCTTGCCATCTGCAACAGCATGGGTAGGGGGGAATGAAAGGGATTAAAAGGTACAAATCTTTCCTTTAATCCTCAACATCCTTATAAGTATGGTCCTTATTTTACAAAAGGGGATATTAAGCCTCAAGTGAAAGATACCCAGACTTATGTAGCTGTAGCTTAGCAGAGCCTAGATCCAAATCCAGGTTGTCAAAACCCAAAGTCAGGAGTTCCCTTTGGGCGCAGTGGTTAACGATTCCGACTAGGAACCATGAGGTTGCGGGTTCGATCCCTGGCCTTGCTCAGTGGGTTAACGATCTGGCGTTGCCGTGACCTGTGGTGTAGGTTGCAGATGCGGCTCGGATCCTGCGTTGCTGTGGCTGCGGCGTAGGCCAGTGGCTACAGCCCCTATTAGACCTAGGAACCTCCACATGCCGCAGGTGTGGCCCTAAAAAAAATGACAAAAGGCAAAAAAAAAAAACCCCAAAGTCAAACCTCTTTCACATCCAGGTTCCTTCTGGCATGAACTGAATTTAACCAATTGTTCGACTACTTATAGGTAGTGAAATTGGCTATTAATTTGTTCATCCTCTTGTCCATCCTTTGTTAATGTATGACTACAAAAAGAATTCTAATGTGATATGTCCCTCTAATGTTACTCTTCAAGCCAATTAAAACAGGCTTGCTTTATAAATTTTATTTTGTCTTTGATTTTCAGAAACAACCTTCACTCTTACTGCTAAACTCCATTACCAGTAGACTAAGCAAGTTTGGCAAGAAGGAAAGATAAATAATACATTCATTTTGTTTGAAAACACTGAGTTTGAGGTGCTCCTAGGATACTGAGATAGAAAGGCCAGCAGGCAGTAAAACATACCCTGCAGTAAAGGTAGATATGAGAGTGGAGTTAAGAAAGCCACAGAAAGTATTCTGAATCTGGTCACCAGGGAAAGTGTGTTGAGTGAGAAAGACATACCTCATTAACCAGTGGAATCAAAAATACCAACATTAATATGTGTCTGCTCTTGACCCTCAGTCATCTGGGTGTGTTTGTATAACTGTGACATTTAATTATGCCTTAAATATAACACATACTGTTACGGTAATATTTTGAGATATTAATGCCTGAAATTAAGGCAAGTACAGCTTTGATTAATTTTCCTATCTTAGGTCTAAAAATGATAGTCAATATTTAGGCAGGTTTTATACAAAAGTCTACATCCAGGAATTCAGTTAAATATATTAAGTAAAACAAACTTTTGGGACTAAAATTGGTCTTTCGGCATAACCACTTTAATATGCCATTTGTACTGACTTTTTGCCAGGCTCAATTCTAATACTTCATACTAACCATGGGTACACACAAAGATAAAATTATTACTTTCTCTACCCCTCACCCCATGGTATTTAAGAATCCTGTGAGTTAGGTACTATATTAGCTTCTCCAATTACAGAATAGGAACTGAAATTTACAGAGGTGGTACCAACTAGTCCAGGGTCACACAACACTGGTTCTATTTTACAAAAACAAAAACATATTTTAAAGCAATATTCTAGTAACCTCCAAACTTTTTTGCACCGATAGCCATTCAAGAAAAAAAAAACTGTATAATACAAATTCCCCCAGGAAATTATAACTCTGCATATTTCACACAGTAAAAGAATGAGAAAAAGTAAACCCAAGTAGAAGTTCTAATATGCTCCCTCCCCACCCACTCATGGAACTATCTGCAGGCCAACGCACAGGGTATTGAACGTTTTAAAAGATTACACAACAGCCGTCTAAAAGTCTGGGAATTTGGACTTTTTTTCTTTTGAGCATACCTTCCAGAAATTCGCTTTTAATCTCCTACTCGTGAAATACACACAGTAGTGAGCGCCCACATAAATTCTGTCTTCGGTGTTTAAACACCAAATAGTTGCTTTTTCTAGGAATTATCACAGTATCCTCTCAGGCGCTATCGGCCCTGTAGCCCCTTCTCTACCCTTGAGTCCTCCTGTCTGTGTTCCTCCAATACCAAAAGTGATTCTTTTCCAGTTCATTTCCACAAGAAAATAGGGGAAAATCAATGCCATCATAAAAACTCCAAAGATCACAACCCAATTTTTCTAGGTAATACAGTCTGCGTTTTCATGAAACAGGGATTTAACCACAACTCCAACTGAAGTGATATTTACATATACCTCTTAAACATACTTAAGTTGCTACTTGTACGGTATCATCAGATTGTTAATAACCGCCCAATTCTCCAACCCACCCTCACTCCTTTCCACCTACACCCAACTCAAAGCCAAAGGGCCATGTGGGGACGGGAGCCCCGGGTCCCGCAGCGGGAGCCGGGATTTGCAAGCCTCGCCGCCAAAGCCGCCCGAGGGAGGGGCCCAGCGGACCCCGGCAAGTTTCCCGCCGCTGAGGGGACCCGTGCCGCCTGGGAAGAGGAGCCAAAGATCCCTACCGGCCCACGGACCAGCCCGCCCGGGCGGCAGGGCCACCGCGGACCCCGCCACAGCACCGCTGACCCGGCCGCCACCAGGTGGGCTGGAGGACGCCAGCGAAGAGGGCAGCGACGGGGAATGGATCCGGAGCAAGGGAGGGCGACAGCGCGCGCCTTCACCCTACCTCGAACAAGTCGATGTCTCCCCTAGGAAACCGGTCGGCGGAGATGTCGCGGCACAACAGGACGCTAAAGCCCCCCTAGCATCAGCCGACCACAGTTGGAGCGGCGGGAACCGCGAGCCTGCCGAGGTGGAAGGCAGGAGCCCGGCCGCCCCGGCGCCCACCGCGGGACGCTCCGCGCCTGCGCCCCGCCCCCCTCCCGTCGGGACTCCGCCCGCGCGTGCGCCGTTAGGCGTTTTCGCGCCACTGGAGCGTAAAAGGAGGGGGCCGGAAGTGGCTCCGGGCGGATGAGGAAAGCTGGTAGCAGCGCGGTCCTCGGCAACTGTGGGGCGCAGGGGGCGGGGCGGGCGATTTGCTTGGGTGAGAGAAAAAAAGCTCTAAGCCCCCCCAACTACAGCTCCACGCATGCGTGCTGCAAAAGGCTAGGAGCCAGGAAAGCCCAGACTACCGCCGCGGTTGCGGAAAGGGAACTGTCACTTCCCGGAAGAGGCGGGGCCGTGTGGGAGAAGGCGCCGAATTCAAAGTGCTTCCAGGAGATTTACGGGTCTGGGTGCTAAGCCCTAAACGTTAATCTTTGCTCGGGAAAGGAAAGAGCAAGTTTTTCCTTTTCTTTCTTTCTTTTCATTTTTAAGAAGAGAAAATTTAGTAATTTGGAGGCAGCAATAATTAAGATTCAGGCCAAACTGGTAAATGACGGAAGGGCGTCTTTCAAAACCCAGGAGAAAGGGTTGTCCGGGTAAGTCCCGCAGAACCGTGGTGAAACGGCACCGCCCGGGTCCTTTCACTGGCTCCTTTGCAATCTGGGTTGGGGGGAACTCTGTGTTCGCGTTCCTGCCGCTCCCCCCACCTCCAAAAAACACCATCGGACAATGGCCCGAAGCTCCCGGCCACGATCTGGCTCTGCTTTCCGGGCCTGGAGACTCCTCGCCCCTTTGGTTCTACCCCCGGGCATGGCAAGTGTCCACTGCCGCTCCGCGCTCTGCCCGACTGGGCCAAGGCCGCTGGTTCCGGAATGTCCTTCCCCCGGGCACAGTGCGGCAAACTCCCACGCCTGGTTCAAGGCCACCTGGGCGAGCCCTCCTTGATCCTCCTAGGCACACTTGGGTGTTCGTTTTCTTAAGGCGTTGTGGTTGTTTATTTACAATCATTCTTTCCCCTGCGCGTGCCTGCGTTGTAAAAGCTCTCAATAAATATCGGAACTAAAGAAATTTAAATTCCTTAGTTTAGCTTTCAGCTCAACACGAAATTAAGCTACCGCTTGTCTTTAAGTTCTTCACGTGACGTGCTGATCTAGCTAGGTAATCTTTCTATACTTCAAAATCTTCCTTTCTAGACGGAGACAAGTGGTATTTACGGCTACCCGAGAACACCCCTGGAGAAATTGACGTCGAACTTCCGGTCTCCAGAAATGAAATTTCTGGAAAAAAAATATTTTTTCTAAAGATAATCAAATATATGTTCCAGTTGTGGCCCTTGCACATACGACATAGTCAAAATAGATAAAACGCATCTGGCCTAAGTGGTCCTTGCTGGTACAAGATGGGAAACACAGTTGGGAGGTTTCTACTTAGATGTCACTTCCTTTAGGAAGCCTTCCTTGATACCCTAGACTAGGTAAGATGCCTTCTTTAGATCTGTTTACGCCTATAGTTCTCTACCTTCTATGCCTGTTCTTGTCACATTGTTATAATTCCCTTTTTATCTTTAATCTCACCCTACTGAAGTACTTAAATGCAGGGCTAGATCTTTCATTTATATCTCAAGCACCAAGAAGAGTTCCGGTCAATAGTAGGCATTTAATAAGTATTTATTAACAAGTAAGCAAGCCTGGGCTATATTATACTTTAAAGTTTAAGCTAAATTCGTATGAAAATAAAACTGAATACTTAAAACAGCATTAGTTAGTGAAATTAGGTGATAAATCCTGTATAATGCAATCCTGAACTGAAGTAAACTTTATACAATTTGCCAATCTTCACATGAAAATACAGTCATCTACATGGGAATCGAGAAATTTAAAGTATTTCCCGTTTTATTGTTTAAAATTTTTCTTTCTAATGTTTTTGCTTAAAGCTAGTTTTTGCTTAAAACTTCAATAAAATGTATATTTTTGCATAAATCAAACCATTGACCTCTTTTTATGTTCTTTAAATTTGATTCATTAGTGGAATTAGCAAGGTTCTGTGCTTTTCTCACCTCATTCAGTTTTATAATTAACCAATAAAAGCTTATTAGCTTTTAAGGAAGTTTTAGGAGTGTAAATTGATTTACAGGCACCATATGGTTACATCAAAGGATTTGGTTTTGTTTTAACCTGAAGAGGATTCTTAACCTCTTTCTTTATACCAGAAATTCATGTTCTTTCTACCAAGCAATAATATCTGAAAGAATGATTTTCTTTTAATACTCAGCTGTCAAAATCTGTGATGATATTCAAAGGATCAGAATCTTGTAGTTCATCCGGTGTAGTAACTCTCATTTTATAGACTGGTTAAATGTAGGGCACATAGCCAGTCAGTGCACATCCAAGATCAAAACTGAAGGTTTTCTTCCTCAAGTCCAATGCTCTTTCCCTAAAGCAAATAAATTGAAAACACTAGTAGGCTATAAATTTATTTGCTCTGGGTTGTTTTGACTTTTTTGATTTACATATGTATTCTTGCATCACATTAATTCTTAAAAATTATTAATATATTAGTAGACTCTTCTTTTTGTATGGAATATACGTTGATTGGATGCACAGATTGATGTCAGTGAAATCATTGCATTATAAAAGATGAGTAGTGACTCACCAAATCGCACACCAAAAATTTCTAATTTCACCCTATTAAAATAAAATGCAAAATAAAATTATACAGTTTAGGGTGAGTTCATTATATGTAGTAATTTTAAAATTTTACTTAATGGTTTGCTGTTTTCAAGTAACCTTATCAGGTTGATCATGACCCCATGCAAGAACTGCCTGTTCTGTCTTTGCAGTTGTACTTGAATATCTCAAAAGTTGTTGCATTCTGTCCCATTTTGCAACTTTAAGTGCTTTTATAATTTTACCATTGCTACTTAATGTTACTTCAGATGAAGGACTGAGAAAATGACAGGAATGGAAAACAATAAATCATGGAAATAAGCATTTTGGATTAATTGCATTCCTAAAATATGTTATGGTGTTTTTTTTTCATAACGTAGATATTTCATATAATTTTGCCCTTTCAAAACTCTTAAGGTATTCTTTTAATATTCTACTTTAACAAGTGATTTTCAAAAGGAACTTAAAGACCTTAGGTTGTAGATACGCTGAAGGAATCCTACAATCGTACTTTAAAAGCGTGTATTACATTTAAAACACTGTAATTTTACATTATTTTTTGCATTTTACAACTGGCTATGAAATAGCACCATAAATGAAGTAAATTAACTGGTGACAAACAGTAGTTATGTTACCCTTAAGAAAATTCGCTATCCATTATGAGAGAGCTGATTTTAATATGCTTTATATTTCTAAAAGACTTCATTCTGGCTTCAGTGGGGAAAATAATTGTGTGAGGGTGGAGGGTAGTAAAATGTGGAAGCAGGGAGGCCAGTTAGGAGATTAGGCAGTACTAAGGGAGTAGCATTAGAAGCGGGGAATTGGGTTGTGTTTTGCAAATAGGGGGCTTGCTGAACAAGTTGTTGGAGAGTGAAGTGAAGAGAACAATCAAAAATGACTGCTGATTTTTGGCCCAAGCAATTGGGTATTTGGAAATGACCGGGGTAAAATAGTTTTGAGGAGAGATGGTGGAATTAAGAATTAGATGCATATTATGCATATACGTAATGATAAAGTAGGAAGTTAGATGCTCTTCTTTAGAACTGAAGGATAAGTATTAGAGAGGGAGACTGAAGAGAAGTTTCTTCATTATGAGTCTTCAAAGTGGGCTTAGCAATAATGTCCTTTCCAGTCTAGTTTGCCTCTCTGACTCTAAAAATAATCTTCCTCTGAGTCTTTCTGTTAACTTTCCAGTTCTTAGGCCTACCACCAGCCCTTTAAATAATGTTGCTTGGCATAGTTTCAATCTATTATGTTTTAGTTAAAAGTAGTGTAGCCTATATAAAGTCTTGCAGTTATTCAAGAAGGTCTAATGGAAATTCATGAATGATAAGTTACTAAAAGGAAAAGGAAAAAGAAAAGCCGCATTGTAGCATATCAGAGAGAAAGGGGCTAGCTCTTGAAAAATGTCCCCTTGGTTCCTATCATTCAGAGAAAAAAAGTTGAGGGGAAAAAAGAATATTTCTTGATATCAGCAATTCTCTCACGGTTATTAAAGAAACTTAGCAGAGCATCACCACTTTATAGGAGTATGGTTATGGGCAAGAGAGATGCTAACGTTTTTCAAATTCATTTCAGTAGATATGTGGGGACTCCAGGTTAAAGAACCAAAGTGGTTTAAAAAGCAGTTGGGTGAAGGTGGTCAAAGTTTTCCAGGTATAGAATAAGTACCGGGGGTGTGATGTACAGCCTGACTAATCAACACTGCTGTGTTGTATGTGATGTTGAGAGTAGTTCTCATTACAAAGAAAGTGTTTTTTTTTTCTTTTTGCATCCATATGAGGTGATATATGTTCAATACACTTATTGTGGTAATCATTCAATTTGTATTAAGTTAAATCGCTATGTTGTACAACTGAAATTTAAACAGTGCTGTATTTCAATTACATCTCAGTAAAACCAGAAGAAAAAAAAATGTGACCAGAAAGCTTGGCAGTGAAAGAGACTTTTTCTTTCCTAGAAAACGTCACATAACTTAAGGGGAAGTAGAGAACACCTTAGCTCAGAGATAGTAACTCAAATTTTTCTCTCTGGAAACTAACATAATTTTCTTACAGATTTTTTTTCCTTTTTGCCTGCATTTTTCATACTATTTATGTTTAAGCAGGCATTGTTACAGCTTTGTAGTCTTTGCTCCTGTCCAAGATAGAGGTCCTAGTCAGACTTTAATGATACCTGTTCAACTACCAGTGCTAGTTGTTCTGTAACATAACCACAGATGCTCATTCTTTAAACCAGACTCCTTTCTAACCAAAGAAATTAATATGGATAATCAAGTTTTAAGTGTAATGATCATGTTATATTAAAGATATTTACTTATGGGTCTAGTTAAAAGCTCTGTTTATCTTGCTGAAGGGGTCCAATTTGTGGAAATCTTAATATATTAATAGAATCAGTTCTGGGCTTACTTTTTTTCCCAGGCATATCTGCCCCAGGGAATAATATATTTCACTAAAGTCTATAAAAATGTCCCGAATGTGCTTGAAATATTTAGAGGGCGACGGTTCTACCTCATCAGTGTTTCCCCAATTTTTTTCTTCCACCACCCTCAGAAGGAATACAATTTACATCCCAGTCCTTTACATAAATGTGTGTTTGTGTGTGCTATGGTAAACTACACTACGCTATGTGATAGTCTTCATTCATGACTATTCATTTAAATCTGTAAAGTCAATTTATGTAATGATGTCTTAGAGACATGGTAGGAAGGACTGAACTTTAGAGCTGGGAGGGCCAGGAAGAAGATTTGTGCCTTGCCTAAGACTACACAACTTTTCCTAGGCATTCTGAAAGAAACCAGAAAATGTGAATCTCCCAGCTCTAAAAAGCCATACTTGAAAGCAGCTCTTTTGCCCCTTTCCTGTTTGCGCATTTCTAGTCCCCTCTAACCTTGCAAGAACCTGATTATAGAAATGAGATCACTAAGCAATTTAACCTAACTCCTGATTGATGCTCTCCTGGATGCACAGCATGCCTTGCCTACCTAACTAGTTGATTCTTTTCCCAGATTAGAAGTCAGAATGAAGAATTAAGTAGTTAAAGAATGACTAGCTTTAAACCTCCAACTGCCCCTTTACAATCCTGCAGGCAGATCATGCAGGCAAAAGAATATCTGAAGAGAGTGTCCTCAGCCAGCCTGCGTGCAATGGAGGATGATCCAGAACCCAACCTCCTGCTTCCATGATTCACTGAGATTCTTAATCCCTTTTTCCTCTTAAAACCTGTCATAGCTGAGCAGAATCTTAGGAGTTGGTCTCTAGTTATAAGTCTGCCTTCTCCCCAGTTTGCTGGCCTTTCTGATTAAAGTACCTTTTTTTCTGTTGACACTTGGCTCTCAATTATTGGCTTTTGAGCAGGTGAACAGCAGAACCTGAGTTTAGTAATATACTAAAGTCATATTTGATATTCAAGTACTCATAAATTCGTAGAATATTACTTTTTAATTGACCGTGAGCTATATCCATACTTTGTTATTTAATATTTAGGCAGAACATGAAGCATCTAAAGATTACTAGTTTATTTGCCTAGGACTTTACAGATAAGACCACATTTTTAAGCTTTTTTTTAATTTGGAAGGTACTACAAGCAAGTGTTTATTTTTAAAGAAATAACACAAAGAAATATACTTTGAAGAGTAATTTTTCACATGTCTCAACTTGTCATCCCTAATAAATAACCTATTTTCATTTTGCAACTTGGAGACTTTTTTTTACCAGTGCAGGTAGATCTATCCCATTTTTATTTGCTGCATCATCTATCCCATTGTATGAATATACCATAGTTTGTTTAAAGATATGTCTATTTTGGACATTAGGTTCTTCCCAGTATCTTACTGTTATAAACAAAGCTACAGTGAATATCCTTGTTTATAAATCTATAAACACTTAGGAGCCTATCTTAAATTCCTAGGAGAGCTATTGCTAAATCAGGAGGTAACTGCATTTAAAAAATTGACAGCTAGAGTCAGGATCAGATTTAAATGAATTAAGATCAGTTATGATAATGTTTCTCCAGAGAGAAATTACTTAATTCCCTTCAGTAGCAATCCATCCCAGTATCCAGTATGAGTCACAAATTAAAGGAAAGCTCAGTTATCAATAAGAACTTCACAGAATTCCCCTCGTGGCTCTGCGTTAAGGATCCAGCGTTGCCATGAGCTGTGGTGTAGTTTGCAGACGCAGCTCGGATCCCGCGTTGCTGTGGCTGTGTTGTAGGCTGGCAGCTACAGCATTAGACTCCTAGCCTGGGAACCTCCATATGCCGCGAGTGCGGCCCTGAAAAGACCAAAAAAAGAGAACTTCACCTTCAAACTTTCTATAATTTACATGTTCTGATGGTTAATACTTTAAAAGACTTGTTTCTTTTCATAATAATGCCTTAGAGAATATATGTCTCACTCTTTCCATAATTAACTACAACTTTTCACTAACAAAGAGGTAAAACCTGGACTGAATCTGTGCCACAATGCCACTCACATTCAATCAGTGGGCCTCCTTGATGTGACATAGACAGTACTAACACCGGAACTACCGAACGCTTCCTCTCTGCGTTTAAATCTTTTTTTTTCTTTTTTTCGGAAAAAGTAACAGCAAATATTTGTGCAACTCTTCATAAAAATGAATGCACAAAATTGTACTTATGATAAAACTGACCAGATTTAAAGTTAAGATTCAGGAAAGCTCAGAGAAAATGACAGCCACATTTCTAGCATTTATTTTCTTTGCAGGAATATAGTTTGAGAGCATTTGCTTTTACTGTGGACTACGTTAAAGGAACAGACAATACAGTTACATTTAAATAGAATGGCTTTGGACTGTGGTGATACAGCCTTTTGTCTTACTGTATTTTTGTTTCTTACCTTGTGTTTTTGGAATGAATTAAGGTCACCACTCAGAGGATGATAATCTATTGTATAGTCAATAGATCTTCAATGCAAATGCTATGTATAACTGTTATAGAATAAAACAAAGGAAAAGAGAAACATACACGTTTGATAAGGAAAAGCTGGCCTGTAGAAAATACCAAAGCAAGTTAAAATAGCAGAGTTTAAGTCAATTTTGTTTTTAAAATGTCATGTACACAGAAAAGAGTTTAACATCAGTTTTCTTTGGATAGTGGGACTATAGGTGATATTAAAATATTTTTCTTTTAAAAGACTTTATTTTCCCACAATGTGACCTTGCAATTTAAAAAGTCAATGTTCTTTTTTAAAAAATGATTACATATTCCTTCAACTCTGAATTCTTTGTGCCCCCCAACACCTCCCAATTTTCCATCAGAGTTTTCCTTCATTAACCTTTTGTTTTTTTCCTTTTGTCTGTGTATTTGCATGCTTCCTTGCTTTTGTCTTTTTGTTTTTCCTGCTTATGATAGAGGACTAGTCCTCTTCTCTCTATGTATGTAAATCGAGGAGTGACTCTCAATAAGATAAATAGGCATCCCTGGATTTTCAACTCATCTCTGCATTTGTTAGCTCTTATTAGCTGGAACAAAGCCAACTACCACCTCGGTGGGGGGAGGGGAGTAATTTTTCCTTTTATTTTCCAAATTCCATGCAATATTAATGTGACCATGTGAAAAATTTTATTCCCAGCCACTGTTAAAGACAACCTGGAAAAGAAGAGGAAAGAATTAGGAGGGACAAGGGGACCACTGACATTTGGTTACATTAAATTTAAAAATAACTTAATTTTTCCAAAGTACAGAGAAACCTGTGTTTGGTGACATGAGTGGATTTTTAAGGACAAATTCAGTGTGCTGTTATCTGCTAATAACTTTTAATCTTTTAGTTACATCAGCACTTTTGAAGCCATTAAGGGTATTTCCACCATTTTTGATGTTTCCGGTGTTGTTGATTCATTCTGAAAAGTGGACCCATGAAAGAAATAAGGAGAAGACCATCTATGAATCACTCCCAAACTAGCTCAAAATATGCTGTTTGAATTTCTGTTCTGAGCATCTATGTCTTTTAACAATCTTTTGAAAAGTGCATTTCAAATAATAGCAGGTAATCACCAGGATGGGAGTGAATGACTTGTGGCAAGTTTTCGAGCCAGTTAAACAACACGTCCACTTGAACAGTCTTGCTGGGAAAACCATTGCGGTTGATCTGAGTCTCTGGGTATGTGAAGCACAGACAGTCAAAAAAATGTTTGGAACAGTCATGAAGCCCCACCTCAGGTAGAGTCAAATTCGTAGACTGTAAATGACTGCACAGACAGTTGATGTCCTAGTTTTATTTTCATGTCTTTTGTTGCTGTTTTACATTTTGAGATATTATAATGTGTTAACGTGTCTAGATATGCCTTTAAACTGATGACTCACAAATTTGTACATTTTACCCTCTGAGCTTCAGACGCACATACCTAGCTGCCTATTTAACATATCCACTAGCTAGAAATCTGAGAGCCATTCTTCTGTTTTGGCCCTCCCACATCCAGGCCTTCAGAAATATTGCCATGTCTACTTCCAAAATATATTCTGGGTTCACAAACTTCTCTTGCTGTCCAAGAGCACTACCTCAGTGTGTACCAGGCTCTCTTACCTGCCCTGCTGAGATGAAATCTTCACACGCTTCCCTTCCTCCTCTCTTGGCCTCCTCCTCCACCAAACCATTTTCCACAGAGCAATTAGAGTAATCATTAATCTCCTTCGCTAAAAAAAGAAAAAAAAAAATGCAGTGGTTTCTCAGTCCACTTAAAATCTTTTTTTTTTTTTGCTTTTTTAGGGCCACACCTGCTGCATATGTGGAGGTTCCCAGGCTAGGGGTCCACAGCCACAGCAACGCCAGATCCAAGCCGCGTCTGTGACCTACACCACAGCTCACAGCAACACCAGATCCTTAATCCACTGAGCTAGGCCAGGGATCAAACTTGTAACCTCATGGTTCCTAGTTGGATTCGTTTCCACTGCGCCACAATGGGAACTCCCCACTTAAAATCTTAGTAAATAAAATGTTATTGCATATATAGCTGTTTTGATACTAATGTTCTTGCCATTATGTCATACTGCTATATTGATTTCCGCTATCAATATATGATGATTAATGTACTGTTAATTTTATATTTCAGAAACTTATTTTTTCGTATCTCATGTTTAACACTAATGGATGTAAAACTGGTGTTTGTTATGGAAGGGGAACCCCCAAAGCTGAAAGCTGATGTCATGAATAAGAGGAATCAGATTCGGTATGGGCATTCTGGAAAAACATGGTCTCAAAAAACAGGAAGATCGCACTTTAAATCCGTCTTGAAGGAGGTGAGCGTTCAGATCTGATTCAATAATTCTGGTTTGATATGTTTTACTCAGATAAAGTTTGTTGTTCAATATCCATAATACTAACTTTACTGTAAATAGAAGGCCAATGTGGGTAAAGAAGAAAGTTTTCTTTATTTTTTGTCCTTTTTATGGTCACACCCGCGGCATATAGAGGTTCCCAGACAAGAGGTCTAATCGGAGCTGTAGCTGCTGGCCTATGACACAGCCACAGCTACCTGGGATCTGAGCCGCGTCTGTGGCCTACACCACAGCTCACGACAACGCAAGATCCTTAACCCACTGAGCGAGGCCAGGGATTGAACATGCAACCTCATGGTTCCTAGCTGGATTCGTTTCTGCTGAGCCACGATGGGAACTCCAAAAGTTTTATGTTTTTGAGTAAAAGCCACGTGAGTTCAAATTCTAACTCTAGCATCTAAACACTCAGAGAGTGGGCAAGATTTTTAACCTATTTCAGCCTCGTTTCCTACCCTGTAAAATGAGGTTAGTAATAGACTACAGAGTGAGAATTACAGAAAATATATCGAAAATAACTGGTGCATAGTTGGTACTTGATATGTGTTACGTTTACGACATCTTCGGCACTTAAGTCCCAGAATAAGGGTCGCATTAATTCATACTTTACTCATTCAGGATTAATGATAAGTTTATAGATAGAATATGTATTTGAATTTTTTTTTTGTCTTTTTTGCCTTATTTGGGCCGCACCCGCGGCATATGGAGGTTCCCAGACTAGGGGTCTAACAGGAGCTGAAGCCGCCGGCCTTTGCCACAGCCACAGCAACGCAGGATCCGAGCCGCGTCTGCAACCTACACCACAGCTCATGGCAACGCCGGATCCTTAACCCACTGAGCAAGGCCAGGGATCGAACCCGCAACCTCGTGGTTCCTAGTCGGATTCGTTAACCACTAAGCCTCGACGGGAACTCCCAGAATATGTATTTGACTTCCCTTTTTAAAAATACTTATTGTTATAACATATTCATATGTTATAAAATATGTATTTTTATAAAAGTTAAGAAGAGAAATATGTAAGTAAAACAATAAGAAGCTGTTATTATCTCTTAAAATGTATATATTTTTTAAAGTTGCCATAATAATGCACAAATAGTTTTTAATCTTGGACTTCTCCCTTAATTAGCATACTCATATTTTTCTATTGCTGTATTCTATTCAAAATCATAACATGTAATGGCTGTATAACATATATAAATGTATGAAATTATTCCCCATGATTGTATATTATATATTGTTTGCTTTTCAGTTCTTTTCTAGTGTATGTGAAGTTATGATCATCATTTTTTTTATGTGAACATAGCTTTTTCTTATGATTTTAAGATAAAATTACCCAAGTGGGATTGATAGACCAAAGTTAAGGAATGATTTTATAAGTCTTGCCAAACACTTTCTACCAGTAGAGATAGAGATAAGCAATTTCAGTGCAAATTGGATATTAGGTTTAGCCTTGTACTACTTAGTATGTAAAATCAAGACTATTTCTTTTTTTATATAATACATGTATATGTAATACTTTTTTTTTTTTTTTGCTTTTAAGGGCCACACCTGTAGCATATGGAGGTTCCCAGGCTAGGGGTCAAATCAAAACCATTGGCCTATGCGGGATCTGAGCCGTGTCTGCAACCTACCTCACATTTCATGGCAACACCAAATCCTTAACCCACTGAGCAAGGCCAGGGATGGAACCCACAGCTCATGGTTCCTAGACAAATTCGTTTCCACTGCGCCACAACGGGAATTCCAATAAGTATTATTCTTTTAATGGTTAGGTTAACTTAGTTTTAGTCTCTCTGTAGGGAATGGCCGTCATATTCTTTCTCCACTTATGTCTCGAGGTTTTAATTTTTCTTTTGTTCAAGTTCTTTATATACTAAGGATATAAACCTTTTATCATATTTGCTTTGAATTCATACCCCTGTTTTTCCTTTTAATGTTGGTTAAAATTTTAATTTCTTTGAAAAGGCATTGCATCAATTAATAGTCATTTTTCTCCAGAAATAATTTTGTCTATTTCATGTGTGTGTGTGTGTGTGTGTGTGTATGAATTTGGGGGTGGGGGGGGGCTGCATCCGTGGCATGTGGAAGTTCCCCTGCCAGGGATGGAACCCACACCACAGCAGTGACCAGAGCCACTGCAGTGACAATGCTGGATCCTTATCTCACTGTACCACAAGAGAACTCCCGTGTCTATTTTATATTTTTATGTGATTTATTTAAAAACTGATTTTCAGGGTTCCCGTCGTAGCGCAGCGGAAACGAATCCAACTAGGAACCATGAGGTTGCAGGTTCGATCCCTGGCCTCACTCAGTGGGTTAAGGATCCGGCATTGCCCTGAGCTGTGGTGTAGGTCGCAGACACGGCTCAGATCTGGCGTTGCTGTGGCTGTGGCGTAGACCGGCAGCTACAGCTCCGATTAGACCCCTAGCCTGGGAACCTCCATATGCCGCAGTTGCAGCCCTAAAAAGACAAAAATAAAACAAATAAAATAAAAACCAATTTTCAGTTAGTGACTGTTGTACCTTAATGACTATCAATAATTAAAGAAAATATCTGAAGTGGACTAGCTTCTAATTATTGCTGGCAGTACCTATGGCTCACATACTTAAGACATTAAATACCTAGTATAAAGCAAAAAGATGTGTATGTCTTTTAGAGAAAACTGCTCTATTCCTGTTTTGTTATTTCACTTACTGTGGCGTTCTTAGGCATTTTGCAATGGTTCAGTGTTGTCCACCTGTTAGGCATTTTCATATTTCTACAAAACCTCAGTTACTATGCCTCTCTGTTATTCTAATCTATGGCCTAGTCACACGCATGAAAAGCACATATTAGACCTACAACACAATCTCCACCCCACGTGATAGACTTAGGGTAAGGAAAATTATAGCCATTCTCATCACGAATTCTCCACTGGTTTTTGAAAATACTTGGAATGACATGCACAAATAACTTTTAGCTCTTTTTATTTTTTATGAAAGGATACTTTTTACCTAAGGGTAAGGTAGAAACAACTATGGTGTTGCAGTAAAGCAATACCTATAACAAAATGTCTCCCAGCCAGAGTCTTGAAAAATACCCTTTTTTCCAACATAGTACTTCGGCTTTCTGAACCTTATCCACCTTGAGCAACATCTAGCAGAGGTTTTTATTATGTAATACAGTATGCAAACAATTAATCACTTAAAGCAAAAGAGATGATATATATTCTATCTGCCCCTGAAAATAAATAGCCTCTCTTCCTCACCATGCCCAGTATTCCAGTGATAGAATGAGCATATGCTATAGGAGGAAAAAGAATGCACTGGGCTATAAAGCTAAATCATAAGCCACTCAGCTGGGTTAAATTCATAACCCAAAGAAAACTCATAGCGAATTATTTCTACATCACCAAACTGGTATAAACATTTTGACTTCCTAGGGGCTCTCCAACAACCGACCACATGTGGTTTCCCACAATATGAAAGTTTCATGGTACAGGGTTGGTAATAAGAAGTGAACATTAAGGTCTCAAGCCAAAATTGTGTAATAGCACCTTCTTTGGAAGAGCTCATGTTGGGATGATCATCATGTGATAATAATTATAAAAATGTTGATGTGATTAATATTTATTTAGATATATTTCCAGAATCTTGAAATAATAACATTAAACAAACCAGTGAAAAATGAATACTCATTATTTTTAAAAGTAATTTTTAAATATAATTTTAAATTGAATATGGAATACTTTTTAATGGACATTAAAATTTTTAACTTTTCATTACAGAAAATTTTAAATCATTACAGAAGTAACTCATCACCAATCTTTAACAATTATCAACTCAACCAATTTTGTTTCATCTATCCCCTACCCATTCCCCTACTCGTACATTATTTTGAAGCAAATCCCAAATATAATTTTTACTCTTCATATTTCAGTACCTTTCTCTAAAAGATAGAGGCTCTCAGAAAAAAATAAATAACTACAATACAATTTTTATTATTGCACATATAAGTTTATCAGTCATTCTTTAATGCCATAAAGTAGTCAGTGTTCAGATTTCCAGTTGTCTTTTGAATATCATAATTTGCAAAATACCTAAATAGCTTCTATTAATATTTGTAATATAGAAATTAAACACTGAAAAAAAAAGAAAAACATTCTTAGATTTGTTGCATCCACTTTTTCTTTTCAGTGTCTTGATATGTTGGAATGCCTAGGAATTCCCTGGGTCCAAGCTGCTGGGGAAGCTGAAGCTATGTGTGCTTACCTCAATGCCAGTGGTTATGCAGACGGCTGCCTCACCAATGATGGAGACGCTTTCCTTTATGGGGCCAAAACTGTTTATAGGAATTTCACTATGAATACTAAGGTATTTTTTCTTTCTCTTTTTCAGCATTTGTTTTCCAAACTTCCTTCTTAAAGGGGATTATTACATGATTAACTTAACTAAAAAGTGTAAAATCCTTATCATAGTGCAATTGCTGAATAAAATGATTACACTTATTAAAAATGTCACTGCCAATGAGATCCTGCTGTATAGCACTGGGAACTATATCTAGTCACTTGTGATGGAGCATGATGGAGGATAATGGAGAAAAAGAATGTGTATATGTATGTGTGAATGTGTCACCTTGCTGAAGAGTAGAAAATTGACAGAACACTGTTAAACCAGTATAATGGAAAAAATAAAAATCATTTAAAAATAAATTTATTAATTTTTAAAAATGTTACTGCCACAGAAGTTCTCTTGTGGTGCAGCAGATTAAATATCTGGCATCATCACTGCAGGCGCTTGCAGCTTGGGTCGCCGCAGTGGCACAGGTTCAGTCCCTGGCCTGGGAAATTCCATATACCACAAGAGCAGATGATATATATATCACTACCATATAGTTCATACTCTTTGAAATGTGGATTTCACTCCTAAGGGCTTGACCAGTTTCACATGTTTTAATTCTAAGTCACAATTATAAAATTGCCTGTGATATGTATTGCATTAACCCAGAATTTCCGCTTTTAGTAATCCTCAGAAACACCTCCACATATGCAAGGAGAGATATACGAGGACGTTAACCGCAACACTGTTAGTAATCACAAAAGTATGGCGAATAGCCCAAATGCTTATTGATAGAGAATGGCTAAATAGAGCCAAGGTTCTCTAGGGAAGAACTACCAGAGGACATTTTGGTTGTAACTATTCAAGGTTAAGGCAAGGGAGACTATAGACATTTGCTGGATTGCAGCCAAGAAAACTAAACCCTTGCCAGAAAATTCTATTTTCTTTCTGAAAACAGTAACAATGTCTCCACTGAGAAACGCTGCCTTAGAGTCCATCTAACGTAATATCATGCAGTCATTAAAAAGGTACGCATTATTGGCATTAAGATATCTGGGTATATCAGTGGGCAAAAAATATTGCACTTTTATATAGTCCTATCTTTACTTTAAAATATAGTAATAATAAATACTTGTGTGTGTCAAAGAAGATGTTCTTTTGGACGAATATGTGCCATGCTATTAATAATTGTTAACTTCAGGCAATGTAATTACCAGAAATGTTTACTTTCTATAATATGCATTTTACAGTGTTTAGTTTTAGAAGATGAAAATCTACTTTTGTAGACAAAAACAACATAGAGGGGAAAAAATGACTACTGTAGTTATTATTATTTTTTTTTTTTTTTGGTCTTTTTAGGGCTGCACCACAGCATATGGAGGTTCCCAGGCTAGGGGTCGAATCGGAGCTGTAGCTGCCGGCCTACACCACAGACACAGCAACACAGGATCTGAACCAAGTCTGTGACCGACACCACAGTTTACCACAATGCCGCCAGATCCTTAACCCACCGAGCAAGGACAGGGATTGAACCCACATCCTCTTGGATATCAGTCAGATTCTTTACTCACTGAGCCATGGCTGGAACTCCTTGTAGTTAATTTTTAAAGCCATTCTTGAAACTATGAATTAATTTCCAAATACTGAAGTGTTAAATTCTATGAAGATTCTGGTGATCAGGGTAATTTTCCTATTTAAACTTTTAGAAGTAAACATTTAGAGACAGCTTTGGCAAATTATTTTTTATGATGTTTAGTTTTCTGAAGATGATACTAAATCTGTACTTTCTTCTAGGACCCACATGTTGACTGTTACACAATGTCATCTATCAAGAATATACTAGGTTTGGATAGAGATTCTCTGGTTGGCCTAGCAATACTACTTGGCTGTGATTATCTTCCAAAGGTATGCTGAAATTGTCATATTTTACGGTTCGTAGTGGCCTTATTTGGTAACTTACATGGTGCATAAATCTGAATGTAACGTGGTTATATGAGTAAGAACATAGTTTAGAATATTAGTATAATAAACTATTCAATAACTAATCAGCATTTCAAGTGACACTGAAACCTGGCTCATGGTGACATTAAATGTTATAAACAAGAATAGAATCACAACTAGTATCATGACTTGTATCTCAGTAAACCTTATGCTAAGAGATTCACATTCATGTCTGACAACTTTTTTAAAGAAATATAGGAAGTTCCTGTTTTGGCTCAGCAGTAACGAGCCCAACTAGTATTCATAAAGATGCGGGTTTGATCCCTGGCCTCACTGAGTGTGTTAAGGATCCAGCATTGCCCATGAACTGTGGTGTCGGGGCTCGGATCCTGCGTTGCTGTGGCTATGGCTTTGGCCAGCAGCTGTAACTCTGATTTGACCCCTAGCCTGGGAACTTCCATTTGCTGCAGGTGTGGCCCTAAAATAAAAAAAAAAATAATAAGAAATATTGGAATTACTCTTTCCTTGTGTCACACCAGTATTAGTTTCTGTCACTGTCTGCGTTCTGCTTTTGAATCTCCATTGTAACTTTCTTTAATTATGCACGTGCTCAATATTACTGTTTCTCTTCTTATTGTTTGTATTGCTAGGCAACATGATGGTTGAGTTAAGCCATTCATCTTTCCATGCCTCTTAAAATTGCGTTGACTCTTGTTCATAAAAACTTTTTATTTTTTATCTTAAGATACACAGTATATTACTCTATAACAGATAGGTATAATAGGGAAGGGATAAATTAAGAATTACAAGGATAATCTCATTCTTAAATATGATTTTTAAAATGGCTCATGTTGTGCTCCTACTATTTTTACATAGCCCAATTACTGCCCTGCTGATCGCCTCTGTATCCTTACGAAATCCCTCATTATACTATAGACAGTAAGCCTAAGAGTAGTCTAAAGAAGGATGGCATAACATTTTTTTTATCACCTTTTAGGAGAGAAAAATATAATAGGAGAGTAAAATTATTAACTGTAATTTCAAATCATGTCACCAGTGACCAAATAGAACAATCTTTTAACTAGTAAGAAAACAAAACAGGAGAGAAAAAAAAAACTATTAAATAACACAAAAAAATAATTATTATAATTCTCATTCTGAAATAGAAAATGTCTATTTCTCAAACGTCATTTTATCATAATTAAAGTCTAAAATCAACCCAGTGTTGAATGTAAGAAAATATTGGCAGACTCGAACTCACAGAAATTAACTTTAGTTGCAGTGGTATTACATTGCACAAGCCTTAACTATTTTGACCTTTTATATCCCTCGCCACCAAAACTGCTACCTTTTTCTGTTATTCTGCTTAAAAGTCTTTAAGACTCTGTACTAATGTGATTTTCCTTTAAAAAATCTAATATATAACTAAATGCTAATACAAGAACAGTGATACACAATACATCTTGCAACTGGTACGTTAAGAACACAGGCTATAGTGATGGACGTGCTCCTGGATACCCTCTTCTGCTATGTGTTCCCCTTGTAGTAGCTGAATCCAGAGTGTATGTGGGTTGGGAAGGGGAATCAGGTTAGAGGAGAGACACTTTTGCTGGCAGGTACTTAGAATGCATGGACAGTGGCTATTTACTTACCAATTTGGAAATATTTTAACACTGGTATGTCTGTCCTGGTGCATATTGGCTAAAGAGCAGCCCTGCTTAGAAAGACATATTCATAAACTCTTATAGGAACTGGAAGACTCAATATATTTTTTGTGTATTGAAAACTTAATGCTTGTTTTAATTTTCTTAAGTTCAAGAGCTAATTTCAGGAATTAACTTGGAATTCTCTTTTGTCAATTTTTTTTTTTTTTTTTTTTTTTTTTGTCTTTTCAGGGCCACACCTGTGGCATATGGAAGTTCCCAGCCTGGGGATCAAATTGGAGCTGTAGCCACTGGCCTACACCACAGCCACAGCAATGCCAGATCTGAGCCACGTCTGCGACCTACACTACATCTCATGACAATGCCAGATCCTTAACCCACTGAGTGAGGCCAGGGACTGAGCCTGCATCTGATGCTACCCAGATTCATTTCCACTGAGCCACAACGGGAACTCCTCCTTTGTTATCTTTTGATGTCTGGATCTTTAAATATTAAATGTTCGTATAATCAAATGAACCTGTTTTTTTCCTGCTTACAAATATACATAGTTAGGTCATATTAAAATAATATCAAAATAATTAACATGGAAAATGAAAGCCCTCTAAACTTCTGTTCCTGTTTTTCCTAGAATACACACTGTCAATGGTCACTGACTTTTTTGTTTGCATTAAGTTAATGTGCTTTTCACACTGTGTGCTATTCTGCAGTTTTGATTTTATATGTAACAATATGTCTTACATCTTTTCCTATCATTCTTTGTGCTACACAATCTTACACTGAATGTACAAAGCACCCTTCACTTATCCTTTCCCTGGTGATTAACATTTGAATTTCTTTTCCTACGTTCTGCAAGGGAGTTCCTGGAGTTGGAAAAGAGCAAGCTTTAAAACTTATAAAGACTTTGAAAGGGCAAAGTTTACTTCAGAGGTAACTAAAAATTACTTTTCCTTATGACATTAGTCTTTAATTCTTATTGAACTTAATAATAAATATTACAAAAAGAATTATGCTTTAAAAATAAGTTTTTGTGTTTTTAAACTCACCTATATTTTTCATTTTAAATCACTTATTTTTATTTATTCAGAAGTTTTCCAAAGAGACCTTGAAAGTATAGGTTCTAAGCCATGCTTTATTATATATATATTTTTGGTAATATCGTTATCTTACTACAAACAGAAGCAGTAAAGATACCAAATGAGTTTGAGTTTGTAACTATGGACATTTGCCACGGGCTATTTTAGACTATTTTGCCAACAAATAAAGATAAACCAGCATTAAATTAATTTTATTTTAAATTATTTTAATATAAATACTTTGGTATTATTTTTTCTATAAATGAAATGCCTGGTATATTGCAAATATATAAATAACCGTTGATCAAAAATTTTACTTGATTACCCTTTGTTCCATAGCCACAAATGTAGTAATACAATCATTCTAATATTTAAGTTAGCAAATTAAGTTAATGAGTTTAAGGTGCCTTGTTAGTACAGTAGGTTGTGCTTCAGTCTCATCATTCTAATGTTTACTGTACAATTTGAGGATTCAAGGCAATTAAGATAGAGCATATCAAAGTTTACAAACTATGCTGTTTCATTTTAAAAGCATGTCCAGTATATTTACTTGATGAGAACAGTCTTTTATAAAAATTAATATTATTATTATTATTTTTTTTTTTTAGAGCCGCACCTGCAGCATATGGAGGTTCCCAGGCTAGGGGTCGAATCAGAGCTACAGCTGCTGACCTACACCACAGCCACAGCAACACCAGATCCGAGCCGCGTCTGCGACCTACACCACAGCTCACGGCAACGCTGGATCATTAACCCACTGAGCAAGGCCAGGGATCGAACCCACAACCTCATGCTTCCTAGTCTGATTCATTAGCCACTGTGCCATGACAGAAACTCCTATAAAAATTAATATTGATGATAAAATACAGAATGAATAAGAAGGAAAGGAACTGGGACGCTAAGAAACTTAAATAGTCTTGACCTTCAGTAAGTATGAGATAGTGAGTATAAGAAAAGAAACATTAAGTGGTAGAAATGAAGAAAGGATGACCATGATAAAAATTTGAAAAGCTGTATTCTTTCTTATAAGGCTGTAAAGCTGTTGATAGATCTAGGACTTCAGTAAATTCGTTAGTAATCTCAGTGATTACAGTGTTCCAAAGCAGGAGTTCCTGTCATGGTGCAGCGGAAATGAATCTGACTAGAACCATGAGTATGCGGGTTCAATTCCTGGCCTCGCTCAGTGGGTTAAGAATCCCATGTTGCTGTGAGCTGTGGTGTAGGTTGCAGATACAGTTCAGATATGGCGTTGCTGTGGCTGTGGTGTAGGCCAGCAGCTATAGCTCCGATTCAACCCCTAGCCTGGGAACCTCCATATGACACAGGTGCGGCTCTAAAAAAGACAAAAGACAATAAAGAAAAAAGTAAACACAGTTTTCCAAAGCAGAAAAGAAAAGCTATACTTGGGCATGGTGGTGAGTTAAGGAGTCATTTGGGAATAGTGAAGCATAAGATAAAAAAGGAAAAGCAAGTAAATATGGTCCTTGGCTAACTACAAATCATTTTTATTGAAACAGATTCAGCAATTATGTACTTTTGACAACATTTTAGAAAATGTTTGTCTTCACATTTGAAAATAATAAGGCTACATTTTGTTGTAATTATCTGTCATTCTAATTTTATTAATTTAGACTAACTTTCCTCCTAGTTATGCTTAATTTTTTGTGCTTTTATATTCCGAGGCTAGGCCAGCACCTTTACTGCCACAGGGAAAATAAGTAGGCAGGTGAAAGGGAACAGAATAGCCTGACATTTGAGAACATGGCATTTTGGTGACCTTGTTATTTGCTTTTTTCTTTTTAAAATCATTTTCTTTTAAAGATTTAATCAGTGGATTGAGGAATCTTATTCTTCTAGTTCACAACCACTAGTGGTTAACAAGCTGGCTCATTGCTCTGTGTGCTCCCATCCAGGTAAGTGAAGATGGGGAATGATGTCTCTAGAATATTCACGTCTGATCACTATGTTTTTATCTCTGTTCTAACAGTACTTTTTACATACCTACCTTCCTCACCACATTGCAAACCATCAGAGTCAGGAGTTGTGTCATGTACACATAGTAGACACTTGATAAGTATTTATTTAATGAAATAGGTGATGTAAATGATAAATGTAAGTACTTTCAAACTGTATTATCACATTACTTTGATCTTAAAATTATATTTTCAATATAGAAATCGTTTTTAAGGAAAAAATATCATACTGATAAATCTTAGGGAAAAATGGAATTGAAACAATTTTGTTGTTAATATTAGTGACTTATGTTCATACATATAAAGAATTTTTAAATGTTCTATAGTGCATTTTCATTGTATGTGAAGATGGTTTTTAAAACTAATTTTTAATACACATTCACTCTTATTGAAATTACCTTACATCCTCTTCATCTGTCTTGATAAAAAATGATGTCCCTGACATGTCAAAAAGGAAAAGAGAGATTAGAGATCACGGTGGCTGATCTTTTAAAAGAAGGTCTGCTTTATCTATTTGTTTTAATGTGTTTTCATTAGCATTTAAAAATTATAGATGAATCATGGAAGAAATAAATGTTTTTATAGTTTTTTGATACCTTACAAGTGATAGTTTTAGATCATATCAATTATGTAGTCTCCTTTATATTCTCAAAACAGTACTGAAGGTAGTCACACTTTCCATTTTCAAGCATAGTTTAAAACTAGCTATATAGGTAACTGAGAGCCAGCCATTAGCAGAGTGGCTTTTTCTTTTCATAATCCCCCCCCCTTTTTTTTTTTTTGGTCTTTTTAGGGCTACACCTGTGGCAAATGGAAGTTTCCAGGCTAGGGGCTGAATTGGAGCTGCAGCTGCCAGCCACAGCCACAGCAACACCAGATCTGATGAGCCATGTCTGTTACCTACCCCACAGTTCACAGCAATTCCAGATCCTTAACCCCTTGAGCAGAGCCAGGAATTGAACCCCTGTCCTCATGGGTACTAGTCGGGTTGTTACTGCCGAGCCACAATGGGAACTTCTCATTTCATGTACTTATTAAAGGAATCATTTTGTGAATTATTCTATTAACTAAATATTCTTTTTTATACTAATAATATCATACTTTTCTTGTGTACACAGACACTGCAAAGTTTTCCATTATTTTTTTTTTTTTTTGTCTTTTTGCCTTTATGTAGAGCCGGACCTGCGGCATATGGAGGTTCCCAGGCTAGGGGTCTAACAGGAGCTGTGGCTGCCAGCCTTCCCCACAGCCACAGCAATGCGGGGTCCGAGCTGCGTCTGCAACCTACACCACAGCTCACGGCAACGCCGGATCCTTAACCCACTGAGCAAGGCCAGGGATCGAACCCGCAACCTCATGGTTCTTAGTAGGATTCGTTAACCACTGAGCCACGAAGGGAACTCCCCAAAGTTTTCCATTATTGATTATCATAAATATATAATTTCATGTTACAAATTAATACTTTCAGATAGAAGAGTAATTTATAAAAATGAAAAAATAGTTTCATGTGATAATAATTGCTCGAGACCTGCTTTGTCCTTAGAATTAATATTATATTCATTTCTCTATTCATCCTCAATGTATTGAAACCCTTCTATATGCTAAGCATTGTGCTAGGCAGTATTGATTTTTGAAAATTTGGATAAGGGCAAAAAAAGAAAATTATATCGAAGGTATTTCTAAAAAGCAGTGAAAATCATATTTTTGCGTTTCTGTAAAGGTTCACCTAGAGATCATGAACGCAATGGATGCAAATTATGTAAAACTGATCGATTCTGTGAACCACATGATTATGAATATTCCTGTCCCTGTGAGTGGCACCAAACAGAATGTGACAGGCAACTAAAGGCAGTAGAGAACAGTATTAAGAAGTAAGTGGGGATTTCCTATTTGTTTTTGGTACTCATTGTTTTGTGATGTGAACTGTTAATACAGCTGGAGTTGAATTGTTCCCATATAACTTTCTCCCACATGTACATTAGTAATGTTTTACAAAATACTTTTCTTAATTCTGTTCGAGAACAGGCTATCTTAGAAGATAGTAATTAAATAAAGTTTTAATGAGAAGCTTGATGACTGGGATACTATATAAGAACAGTTTTCATTAAATGAGAGGAGAGTAGACGGGATGATTTTAGAATCTCTAAAGTTGCCTGATTGCATTAATAACATGTATACAACTTATTTTCAGAAAAGCTTGCAGTTGTGAGGGATTCCCATTCCATGAGGTAATAAGTCATAATTCAACTGTATGTTTATGTCAGAGGTTTTTTTTAAGTTTGAAGTCTCAGCTGCTGTTTTCTGTTTTCTTGCTAGGTTATTCAAGAATTCCTCTTGAACAAGGATAAATTGGTAAAGGGAATCAGGTACCGAAGACCTGATTTATTATTGTTTCAGGTATCTGAAAATAAATTCTGACTTTACAGTGTAAAGTTGGATACTAAGAAGCTAAGGAGGGATAATCACTTTGACTGGTCTGAGAGGCGGTTTGAAATAAATAGCTGTTGAATGCACATATATTGTTCAGCATTTATTTCTAATCTTCACTCCTTTGCCACACAGTAACTATACTTTGCGGGTCATAAGACAAATCACAGTTATGCTTTTCTTTACAGGACATCTTAAATACCACATTAAGTACTCTGGATATATCATATTCAGGGATATTTGGGGGCAGAGAGGCTAATAGCCAGAGAATGTCAAGATCAAGTATGTTGGTATGGAAGACATTACAGTTTACAAGGGCATTAATGTAATCAGTGACCTAAATTTAAATTTGGACGGTCTGTCACTTACCATGTGTGTTTTCCTCAAAATCGAAATAATAGTACTTATCTTGTGAAGTCACCGTGAAGATTAAATGAGATTATTTTTATTAATCCCTGGTATAGTAGCTAGAGAAGCAGAATGATTCAATAAATAACTGCTTGTTACTTATCCCTACCAACAGCAGTAATAAAAATGGCAACCAGCATTTAAAATTTGGTATGATATTTAGCACATCACTTAACTTCATAATCTGCATGTTGGATTACATTTTACAAATGGAAAAACTGAAACTGAAAGAGGTTAATTTACCCAACATCTAGCATTCTAGCCATATTCTGGCATTTCAGCCAAAAACCCTCACACTTAATCGTTGTGCAGTTTCCCTCCTTAGGAAGCTCACTGTCGTTTCTAGGAATATTCTTGTTAATACACCTTTAACTAATGTTAACTCTGAAGGAAAAGATAATATTGCTGGAGACTGCTGTTTGTCTCTAAGAGATAACAAAATCCAGTTTTATTTGTATTATGTTTACAGAGATTTACTCTTGAAAAAATGGAGTGGCCCAATCACTATGCATGTGAGAAATTGTTGGTGTTATTGACCCACTATGACATGATAGAAAGGAAGCTCGGTAGAAGGAACTCTAATCAACTACAGCCAGTTAGGTAATATAAAGAATTGAATAAGTCCCTGTGTTTTTATTGGAATATCTTGTGATCTAATATTCTCTGCTTAATATCTTTTTTTTTTTCCTTTTGCTGTGGCATGCAGCAGCTTGATGTGGGATCAGTTCCCAGACCAGGGATTGTACCCAGGCCACAGTGGTGAAAGCACCAAGTCCTAACCACTAGACCACCAGGGAACTCTCTTAATATCTTTAATAGTGGGATATATAGCTCCTTGTTTTATAAAGATGGAGGAAATGTCTACTGGGATTAAAAGCTTATTCAGGGCTAACAGTCAAGATAGCATAGTTCATACTTTGACACACTTTTCTACTTCAAACACATACTAATAATAGACTATTTAAACAAATAAATATGAAAAGATACAGCTGGGCTTAACTAGATAATTATCTCAGTGGGCCAGAAAGGGGACAAAAATGTAAAGTGAGTGCAGGGACCGAAACTCAGAATTGGTGGCTCTCAGTGAAAGATATACGATTATTCATTGTACAGTTTTTGCAACTTTTCCAAAAGTTTGAAAATGTTCAAAACAAAAAGTTTTAAGGGAAAGTATTAAAAAAAAATAAGCTACAAAGGCATGAAAATCTGATAGCATACATCTTTCATGACAGTAGTAGGTGCCAGGAGATGGTGGAGTAATAATTCAAAGCATTGAATAAAAATAATTGGCAACCTAGACATCATTACAATTATTTACTGGTTGGTAAGGTATCTTCTTATGAAGATTAGGAGATTGTCACTCACAGACCCTCGTTAAAAGCACTGTTATGGAATTCCTGCCGTAGCTCAGCGGAAACAAATCTGACTAGCATACATGAAGACGAGGTCCGATTCCTGACCTTGCTCAGTGGGTTAAGGATCCGGCATTGCCATGAGCTGTGGTGTAGGTTGCAGATGTGGCTCGGATCAGATGTACTGTGGCTGTGGTGTAAGCCTGCGGCTACAGCTCCAATTCAGCCCCTAGCCTGGGAACGTCCATATGCCTTGAGTGCAGACCTACAAAGACAAAAAAAAAAAAAGCACCATTAAAGGATGACTTCAGCAAGAGGAAAAAGGGACTCAGATGAAAAATGTGAATTAGAACAAACACTGTGGCCAGCAGAGAAATTGATAAAAAACAATTTAGCTACTTTAATAAACTGACTGGAAAAAAATGTATAAATATCTTCATGATACCTGATGGTTAAAGTATAATGATGATAATAAACTAAAACTCCCAAGATATGCATGTAATCATTTAAGGGTAGCCACTAAGACATCAGTTAAAATATATACATAAAATAGGAAAGTAAAACTATCAAAGGAATATAGGAAGGTGAAAGGGGGAAATAACAAAGAAGAATCTTGGTAACCAAAAACACAAAATAAGATGTATGAATGAGTCCAGCTATATCAGTAATCACAATAAATGTAAGTGGATTAAACTCATCTATTAAAAGACATTTTATCAGATGAGTAAACAAAATTCAGCAATATTCTGCTTATAGGGTATGTGCAGAATAAAGCTATATCATTTGAAAATAAGGAAACTTAATTTACCAGGCAAATATTTACCAGAGTAATGTAGCAAAACTAACTAAAACAAAATAGACTTTAAAACATAAATCAATATAGAAAAGAAGAATACTGAATAATAGTGAAAGGAAGAATATGCTGGTAAGGTCTAACAATTATAAACTCATCTTTTAAATAAACTAGTTGAAGGAATAACTAAGATTCCTTATAATATTTTAGAATACTATTAAGTCAGAATAAAAATTAATGGAAATTGAATTATTCAGTCTACAAATTGAAAATTTCCAAATAACTCATGCAACTGGACCTCATTAGATCAATTGTTTTTCAGAATTATTAAATCCCGAATCAGAAATGGAGTTCATTGCTTTGAAATAGAATGGGAAAAACCTGGTATGTATACCTTTAAGCAAAATTTATAATATTTTACTGTGTATGTTTAGCAAGCATCATATACATGTTAAAATATATGTAATGTATATGAAAACAGAAATGTGTCACATACATCAAGGATTAATTGCATAGTTTACCTGTGCTATGTAAATAACGTTTGACTAGTAGTAAATATAAAAAAACTTTAAGTGATTTTAATGTTTAAAATTGACATTTCTGGAGTTCCCTTCGTGGCTCAGTGGTTAACGAATCCGACTAAGAACCATGAGGTTGCGGGTTCGATCCCTGGCCTTGCTTAGTGGGTTAAGGATCTGGCGTTGCCGTGAGCTGTGGTGCAGGTTGCAGACGCGGCTCGGATCCCACGTTGCTGTGGCTGTGGCGTAGACCGGCAGCTACAGCTCCGATTAGACCCCTAGCCTGGGAACCTCCATATGCCGCCAGTGCAGCCCTAGATAAAAAGGCAAAAAGATAAATTAATTAATTAATTAATTAATTGACATTTCTTTTGTAAATCATGTTTACAAAAACAATATGGAAATAGTCTTGATTTGTATTTCTCAAGAAAATGCTGCTACAAATGGTCTGGTCATTGGATTTCATTGTATAGCTGAACCAAAAGAAATCAAGATTGCTGAATAGCACCTGGGGTACTACTCCTCTCCTTTACTCTGTTATTTTCATGGGAATTTATTTATTTATTTTTTAATTTTTGTGGCTGTATCCGCAGCATTCAAATTGAATCCAATTTGCAGCTGCAACCTTTGCTGGAATTGCAGCAACTCTGGATGCTTTAACCCACTGCACTGGGCGGTGATCAAACCCGCACCTCTGCAGAGACATGAGCCACTGCAGTCAGATTCTTAACCCACTGTGCCACAGCAGGAACTCGCTCATGGGATTTTATAGTGATCAAATTACTCTTATTTTCCACAGACAGAAATACAGTGTTGTAAAGCAAGATTTGCAATAAATTATGCGCATATAAATGACTTAGTTTACCTGGTAAACTGAGTTACTGGGAAAAGAATGTTTCAAATATGTAATTAATACTGGTTTATTATATTTTTAATCCTTTAGAACATTACACTATGGAAGATGACCATGGAGAACTGGTTCTACAAACCATAGAAGAAGAATCACTGTTTGAAGCAGCTTATCCTGAAATTGTTGCTATTTACAAAAAACAAAAGTTAGAAATTAAAGGCAAGAAACAAAATAGTGAGTATCATATCTGATAACTATTTATGCCACACACAAATGTTGTAGAAGAGCTGCCTGTCCTGTTGGAAACTATCTTGTCTAGATTTTTCTGAAAGTTCTAAAGAGTAAGAATTTTACTCTTGCTTCTTTTGTCTTGACACACTTTGTTTTAAAAATCTAAAAGCCAAGAATAAAACATTCTGCTCTCTCTATTAACTTGAGTGTTAACAATAGTAATTATACCAACCATTTATTGCGCAACTAGCATGTATATGACATATTTTGGATTATAAATACATTTTTTTAATTTCTCAGAACTCAGTGAGGAAATTATAACATTATTTTATAATGAAACAATCAATTATAACATTGTTTCCAAAAGAAAATATTTTACCATATTTTATTGATAGCTATTTTGTTATAATTATGTACGACACAGTTTTCAAAAATGCACTGAACAAAAGCAAAAATTGCTTGTATAGGCAATTTTTGATCCAAACTCTTTGTTTACCCGTATTAAGAAAAATAAAGTAGATTTTAATTGTATTATATATTTTTTTCCTTTCAGGCATGAAAATTAAATCTAAAGGAAACAGTTTGCCAGAATCAGATGATATTATGAGCTTTCAGTCACACATGACTTTAGAACCCACATGTGAAAACTTTTCTAAGCAGGATTCCAAATTAAATTTGGTAACATCCCCTGATTCCGCATTACCCCAGAAATCTATTTCTGCATCTTTGAATACTTTGCTTTTACCTGAAGATGCCCCCTGTTTGAATACACAAGAACAGTTAATATCTTCTCCAAGACCTTTGGCTAGGCAGCAGATTAAAGCTGTCAGTAAGTCTCTGATTGCAGAATCTAGTCAACCCAGTACGTCAACCCATAATATATCCGCAATTGCTGATCTGCACTTGAGCACCATTGACTGGGAAGGTACTTCTTTTAGTAATTCTCCAGCTGTCCCAAGGAACACTTTCTCTCATGGTTTGAAATCAGAACCTGAAACAGCTATCCCAGATAGCTTTAAAAATATCTCAGAGCAATTGTCATATGAATCAGAATGGTGTACTACAAACATTAATAAACTACTGGATCAAGATATTCAAAAGACTGCTCCTGAAGAGCATCTGCTTTCTGGCATCACTGATTTACATTTTCATGATTTGCCTTTAAAGGAACGAATACATATGAAATCATCATGTCCTCAGAATATTGAACAGCCAGATGTTGACCACAAAACGTTGTCCCTACTTACTGTAAAAGAACACTGCATTGCTGCTAGTAGTTCTGAGTGTCCATCACATCTTTCAAAGGATCTAGGAATTTGTTTGCAAAGTGAAGTTAGAAACGGCAAAGTTCTAAATGGAGACGAGCTCTTTCAAGGAAACTATAAAGCAAATACTTCTACACTTTATTCTGTCAATAACCCAATAGGAAAGACCTCCAGGGTTAGAATTGGACCGCCAAATACTGCTTTAGGTCATAATAGAAAAGCTAATATGCAAACTGCTCAGAAAATTGTAATGAAGAGGAGTGTTTGCCTCGACAGACATTCCTCTGATGAAGAAAGTGTCCCAGTGCTTGGGAAAGCTAAGTCCACAACTCAGAAAATGAAGCAGAGTTCTCAGAAGCATAGCCCAGCCCAAATCAAGACAAATGACACCAACAAATTCAGCTACCCTAAGACACTTATTAAAGAAACTGAACAGGGTGTTCAGGCTTATAAAACACTTGGAAATGAAGAAAACTGCTGCTCAGCAAAAGGTTCTCTGAGTCTTCTACAATGTCAAAAGGAAAAAGAAGACTCTGCTACTTATTTGGAGAGTCCTCTTCCCTTAAGTCAGAGATTAAAACTAAGGTTCCAAAACACTTGAAAATTTAAAATAGTCAAGTATGACTTAGTGTTCTAGAACTGTCAGCATTAGCAGAAGTGGAGGGAAGGTTTATAGCGGATGTATAGTAAAAAAATTTAATATGGTTGTGTACGTTGTGAAACACTTGCCGTTTTAATGAAAACAGTAATAAAAAAGTTACCTAAAACTTGGGTTTTACAAGACAATCCTCTCTAGTAAAAACTTCAGATAGGGTATATTTTTATATCATACTTTTGCCATTTTAAGAAACATCTTTATTGATTATTCTTTGGTTATAGCCTTAACATGTAAGTAGTAGTAGACAGAGCAAATGCTCTGTCCATTTGCTTGTTTTTACTCATTTCTTCTAAATGATTCTCTAAAGCATTTTTTATATTCTAGCCTGTCCCCAAGAGGATAACTATAACTGCCTATATTCTCACAGTGTCTTTTGTTGTGCCTTTCTGAGAGTTGCATTTTCTCTCAGTGTGAAGGTACTTTTAGTTGCTCTTCCAGTTTCAGTAATCTTACTCTCTTTTGTGAGGGACAAAAAAAAATGAAAAAAGAGAAAGATGATCAAAATATATAGTAAAAATCATGGTTATAGTAGCTGAATAAATAAGAAAGTTACTTACGTATCCCCAGAAGTTCAGAGGTATGCCAAGTAGAAAAAGATTTGGAAAATAGAATGTGTAACCCAAAGAGGATTAGAAACTTACTGAGGATTACACAGCTAATTAATAGTAGGATGGAACCAGATTTCTTGTCTCTCAATTCATTGGTTTTTCTGTTTTCTTTTTCTTCTGTAGCACTTTTTTTCTCTCCCTTTTGTTTTAAAAATGAATCTATATAATACTTACTTTAGTACCTCTAAATACTAACTTATACATTCATTTATTTGGCACTCAAAAAGTCTAGAGAGAACCAGATAGGAAAGGAAAAAGTAAAACTGTTGCTACTTGGAAGTTCCCACTGTGGCTCAGCAGGTTAAGGACCTGACTAGTGTCCATGAGGAGGAGAGTTTGATCCCTGGCCTCACTCAGTGGGTTAAGGATCAGCTGTTGCCATGAGCTGCAGTATAGGTTGCAGATATAGCTTGGATCCCATGTTGCTGTGACTGTGGCATGGGCCAGCAGCTGCAGCTCCTATTTGACCCCTAGCCTGAGAACTTACTGCAGGTGCAGCCTTAAGAAACAAACGAACAAACAAAAGACTGTTGCTACTTGTAGGTGACAAGTTCTCATATTTGTGAAATTCTAAGGAATTCACTAAAAACTCTTAGAACTGATAAATGAGTTCAGCAGCTTTGCAGGACACAAGGTCAGTATACAAATATCAATTGTATTTCTATGCTCCTGCAATGAGTAACACTAAAGGAAATTAAGAAAATTCTTTTTACAACTTCAAAAAGAATAAAATAGAATAAATTTAACCAAAAGTACAAAATTTATATACTCTGAAAACTATCAAATATTGTTGAAAGAAATTAAACCCAAAAAATGAAAAGATATCCCAAGTTCATGGATCAGAAAACGATATTAAGATAGCAGTACTCCCCAAACTAATTTATAGATTCAGTACAATCCCCATCAATGCCAGCTGCTTTCTTTGCAGAAACTGATGAGCCAATTCTAAAATATACATGGAAATTTAGGGGACACAAAATAATCAAAACAATTTTAAAAAAAGAAACGGCAAAGCAGGACTCTCCCTTCCTTACTCTGATCTCAAAATGTACTACAAAGCTACAGTAATGAAGAATGTGTTGAATGGCAGAAAGGCAGACACACAGATCAGTGGGACAGAATTGAACGTCTAGAAATAGCCCTTACTTTTACATCCAGTTGGTTTTCAGCCAGAGTGCCAAAACAATTCAATGGGGAAACAATAGTCTTTGAGCAAATGGTACTGGTACAACTGGATATCCACATGCAAAGGATGAGGTTTTGATCTTGACCTCATACAGTATACAAAAATTAACACGAAAGTAGGTCAAAGACCTAAACGAAGAGCTAAAACTATGAAACTCTTAGAAAAAAATTGTCAAAAACAAAAAACAAAACAAAAAAACCTCTGACTTTTACCTTAGGCAAGTGTTTCTTAGATAAGACATTGAAAGCTCAGAACGCAAGAAAAAAGAAGTTGGATTTCATCAAAACTAAAACTTTTGTGTTTCAAAGGACGTCATCAAGAAAATGAAGAGACAACCCACAAAAAATGGGAGAAAATATTTGCAAATCATAAATGTAATAAAGGGGCTTGTATTTAGAGGGACTTGTTTAAAAGACACTTACAACTCAATAATAAAAAGACAAGTGTGGGTAAAATACCTGAGTAGATATTTCTACAAAAAAGAGACACAAATGGATGAGAAAATTCTCAATGTCATTAGTCATCAGAAAAATGCAAGTCAAAACCACAAAGAGATACCACTTCACACCTAATAGGATGGCTGGAACTCAAAATATATATAAACAAGTGTTAGGATGTAGAGAAATAGGAACCCTCATAACCTGCCGTTAGGAATGTAAAATGGGGCAGCCACTTTGGGAAAAAGCTGATGGTTCCTCAAATGATTAAACATAGTTACCATATGATCCAGCAAATCTACTCCCAGGTATATACCCAAGAGGAAGGAAGACATACATCCACAGAAAAAACTTGTAGCTAAATGTCCATAGCAGCATTCACAATAGTCTGAAAGCAGAAACAACCCAAATGCTCATCAGCTGATAAAGAGATAAACAAAACATGGTGTTTGGATACAATGAAATATTGGCAACAGAAAGAAATGATGTACAATATGACGAATGTTGAAAACGTGCTACATGGAAGAGGCCAGTCACAAAAAAACATATCACATGATTCAATTTATTCAAAATATTTCAAATAGGCAAATCTATAATATCTGGAAACAAAGCATACTCAAGTTTGCCCAGAGCTGGTGGGGAGGGAGGTTGAGGAAGGAGAAGGGAAATGACTGCTAATAAGATGGCTTTTGTGGGGAGTGGTTAAATGATGATTGTGATGATGACTGCAAAAGTTTGAATATACTAAACCATGGAAAGTCAGATATGTGATCTAAATCACTTAAACGCCTCTTAAAACTCATATTTGATGTTGCTATGAACTTCCTCCTTAAAAAATTTCCCAAATGCCCTTAAATAGTTTAGAATAATTATAAATGACATGGATTTACATATGAAAATAAGAAAATAATAAATTTACTTTGAGGACTTGACTTTAGAAAAAGTTGACAGTGGAGGATAATGCGAGAAATAGAATATATGTATATATATATGTGTATATGACTGGGTCACTTTGCTGTACAGCAGAGGTTGACAGAACATTGTAAATCAACTATAACTAAAAAAAAAATGTGGACAGTATGGTTACCAAGAATGTTATTTCCTCAATAAAATCACATTTTAGAGTTCAGCCAGGTTTGAACTAGTACAATGTATTTTTAGTAATCTCCATTTTAAATGCCCGTGTAATGTAAATTTTAAATTTTTTCAAGAAGTTATGCTTTTGACATTAATTGGACATCAATTACTGTATAGATATGTGTACAGCTTTTTGCTAAGTCCTGAGGTTAGAGTTCCACAAAACCCCAGCACTGCACATTGAGGATGAAATTTTACTTTGAAGTAATTAATTTTGTTTTGAACTGCTCACCTAATCCCACACCCAGTCTTGACTTAACGTTCTTGGGAATATGCCTAAAGACTGAATTCCTTTTTCACTGATTTTTTTTCTTAATTGAAATATAATTTACATAGAAAAAAATCCACTCATTTTAAGTGTCAAGTTTGATGAATTTTGGTGATTATATACAGTTGTATAATTTCCACCACAGTCAAGATATGGAAAAGCTCCATTGCCCTAAATTTTTGTTATGCTCCTTTGCAGTTTGTAAGTCTCCTAAGCTTTGATCCCACATAACAACCAATATATTTTTCTCATTGTGTTCCACCTTTTCTAGAATTTCTGTAAATGGACCGTATAGTATGTACTCTGTATTTGACTTTCTACTCAGCTTTTTAAAGATTTATCTATGTTTCTACGTATTAATATCTTGTTCCTTTTCATTGTAGAATAGTATGGCATAGTATTAATACATTACAATTTTTAATTCATTCATTTTTAATGTGTTACAATTTTTAATTCATTGTAATATTTCGTTGCCCTAGAATGTTGCGCAAAGTTTAATTATCTGTGTCACCAACTCTTATTTACTATGGAGACTCAGTGTAAACAGTCTTCTCTAAGGAGGGCTTATATAGCTTCTTATGGAATTCTATTACTTCCTTTGAACTTCTAAGATATTACCTATAAGTAGTTTTGTGTCTACTGATTTGCATTCTTGTTTCAGGCACCAGACTGTAAGTATCTTGTATTTCTGAATCCGTAGCACCTAGCAGAGGGGCTGGCACAGAAAGCTTTCAGTGAATGAGTTCTGATTGCCTGGTGATGAAATCAGTGCCTTAGTGCTTCCATTCTCTGTGGAAAAAGAACAAATCCAGTTGGGTCATTCCTTGACCACTAGTCCCCTTTGGTCATTTTAAGATCCCATGGTGATATGCCTTGCTTTCTGAAGGTGAGGGGCCAAGTCACCTGCTCACTGTTCCTGTTGGACTGCTAGCACTTAGGGTAAAACAGCCTAAATAATATTACTGAAGTCAGCCTCCTTTCATCTGCAGATTAACGTGGCAACGTTTATCACCTTCTTAGCCAGGAAAAGCTTTTATCGGGCTCAGCTAACAGCTTGCATTAGCCCCTTGCAAGGACTTGCCACATTGCCTTTAAACTGAGATGCAGAATCAGCCCCAGTAACAGTCCAAAAATGTGGAACCTTCCGATGATTGTCTGAATAGATAGCTTATTTAGCCCCAGGCCAGATAAATTCAAAAAATTGCCTGTCTGGCAATGGAAGGGCGAGTCATCAGCAAAGTAGGCTGATCCTTCTATGGACAGAATGACTTTGAGTATTTTGCTAGTGTTTGGAAGAATTCTTTTTGTAAGCACCAAAGCATAACTTCTTTAATAGGTACCTCCTCGGCATTAATTTGTGCCAAGGCCTGAAAAGGAAGATGTTGACCTCGCCGGTGGCAAAAGTGCCTGTATATTTAGAATTCTCTGATCAAAGACCTAATCAATGAGTTCCAGAGTGTTCCCATCATCATAACTTAAATCCCTTCATTTACTAATCATCAGATACCCACCTTTTAGCCGTGAGTGAAGTCTGAAAGGGCCGCCCTTAGACTCTGAAAATGAGGGTGATTTATTTACCATCCATGTAAAGGCAGACTACAAATCCTTTGCCTCTGTCTTGTTTTCATTTAAACCAATCCTGGCAGCAGTAACAGCTCCAAAGTAATTATTATTGCTTAAAGCATCTACATTTTTATTAAACTGAGAATGCTGACTCTGTGGATGCCAGATCCCAGAAGGCTTATTTCGCAGGGCTGTCTAAACACAGACGTCTCTCGTCCAGGCCCTGTGAAGGCCCCACAACTTCACAGCTGGGATAGTTCTATGGGAGGTGTCAAAGGATTCGGTACAACCAGGTCGACATCCTGTGAAACAGACCAAAGGACGTTTTCTTTAACCTGGGGGGCTGTGGTCTGAGTAATTGTCCTTGTTCTGAATGAGACTGGCTGCCTTGGACAAACCTTCCCAGCCTTCAGCTTGCTTCTCCTCTCATAAGTGGGAGTGATGATTCTGCCTTCCTTTGCCTTCATTTACATAATGAGGACAAAGGGCTTTTGAGAGACACGTATTAATGCATAAATTTAGCATTACTGATTTTGATATTCGAAACCCAATGATGAACCCCAGATGATGTCATTAAAATGTTTTCCACTCTAACCTGTATGATTTTTTTGAGAAGGCAATTGTCTCTAGTTTACATACGAAGAAACGAGAGACAAAGCACATTGGGCACTAAAAAGAATGAGTAGATTCACAAGTTAGACAAAGCAGCTGTGAATCTTGGGAAAAGAGAACTTCTATACATTTTTTTTTTTTGTCCTCCAGCTTTATTGATTCCTCAGAATCAGAATCGGTATGTATACCCCCCGCAAAAAATCTGAAAGATGGGCAATTTTATCCCCTATTTATACATGGGGAAATTATCCAAGGTCAATATCTAGTAAACAACAGGACCATGGTTTGAATCCAGAGCTAGTCCAACTTCAAAGCTTTTTCGACAAGAATTAAGACTTCTATATATTCCACACTTTTAAAGTTTTTGTTATTTTGTTTTTTTAAGTAACCACCCATCAGAGAAATGCAATGACCTCTACTAATCTTATTTATAGGAAACTGCCCGTGAAGTCCGGGTAGTTCGGAGTCCCAGAAAAGCAGTATGGTGAACATTCCATAAATGATCACAGAAGTTATTTTAATTTTCAAATTAAAAAATAACTATCACAGTTAAACACTTGGAGAGGTGAGAGATTTGGGGATGTGCGGAAGAAGCAAAATGTGAGGAACAAGCAGGACACCAAATATCCCAGGAGTTTTGTCCGCTGCCTTCAAAGCTCTAACTACTAGGGCCAGATGTCCTCAAGACAAGGTTGTCTGCAAGTTCTCAGCGGAGCATCTGTGAAGAGTGTCTCCTGTTCAGCATTCATTTCCGACTTGAATCACCTCTGCACAGTGCCTACAATGGGCCAGACATATCCCACTGTAATCGAGTCAGTTAAGCATATTTTTCATTAATCTTGAAAGCATCCCAAGGAAGTAAACCAACAAGCCTGTGGTCACGCCGTTAACACATACACCTCCTCCCAGCTGTGTTACTACCTGCAAAGGACTGGTCAGTCATCTCTTGCAGGATCTCCTAAAAGTGAGCTCTCATCTCTGCTTCGAAGCACTCATGCCCTTCATAGTGCATGCCTCAGCCAGACAAATAAAATATGCAAATTGCTTTCTAACAGCCCCGCTGCAAAAGCTTCCCATCACTCTCAGTCTAAATTCCAAAGTCCTTGACAGAGCCTATAAGGTCCTCTGTGGCCAGCCCCTCCCTGTCTTCCTAACCCTATCTCTTGCCTCTTCCCCCTCACTCACCTCACCCACATAGCACTGGCTTTCTTTTGTTTCCTTAAACCTATGGCATTCATTCCATTTTCTGACTCTTGAACTTGCTGTTCCCTCTACTTGGACTTCTGGCAGATCTCTAGATACTAAAGTCCTTAACCATTCAACCAGTACTTCTGTGACCACACTAGCTGAGTAATCATCTACCCACTCAAACCCCCAGTATTTTCTTCACGAATTATTAGATTTTGTTTGTTTGTTTGTCTTATGTCATTAGAGTAACAACATCAGAGAAGAAACTTGGTCTTGGTCTTTGTTATATCCCCAGAGTTTGTAGCAGCACCTAACATGTAGCATGCATTTAACATCCTCGTTGAATGAGTGGATAAATTTAACTTTTGAATTCAAATCTTCCTGAAGCCCAAGTGCAAGCTTTGACCTTCAACATGCTGCAATTTCTGTTTGAATTCCTGAGATGGATTCAGTCCTGGTGAGGCTTGGTGCAGAACACACGGGAATAATACTTGGTCCATCCCTTCAAGAAGATTATAGCTTAGTTGTGGTACCAGACTCATCAGTTCTTAAAATAGCAGATACTACAACTAAGTGCTGGGTGAAGGGAGTGACACCAGAGGATATCAGAATGCAGAAGAGAGTGGTCAATGAGGACCCAGGAGATCCTCAGAGGCTCCCTAGTGGTGAGCGACTTGATGGGAAGCTCCAGTGGTGGATGCAGATTAGAGCTGGGGAAGGAAGACAAAGTCAGGTGAGTTTGTTCAGGAAAGCGTCTCGTAAACGGTATGTGTTTTACGTCATTCCAGTCTAGGCACGTTTGTTAGATCCTTTTGTCTTAAAAAAAACTCCACTTTGGAGTTCCCGTTGTGGCTCAGTGGTTAACGAATCCGACTAGGAACCATGAGGTTGCGGGTTCGATCCCTGGCCTTGCTCAGTGGGTTAAGGATCCCGCGTTGCTGTGAGCTGTGGTGTAGGTCGCAGACGTGGCTCGGATCCCGCGTTGCTGTGGCTGTGGCGAAGGCCGGCAGCTACAGCTCCTGTTAGACCCCTAGCCTGGGACCCTCCATAGGCCGCGAGCGAGGCGCCCGAAAAGGCAAAAAGACAAAAAAAAAAAAACTTCACTTACCCTTTGCATACAAATATGACTTCATGAGAAAACAAGGCCAGCAAGGGAGGAGGAGAGGAGGAAAGGAGTGCGGTTCCATGTTTCTGACTAAGGGTGATAGTTGGGTAGGACGTGAGTTGGGACTATGGACCAGGACTTGACACATGGTGAATGTCATGTAATCATTGGCTCTCTTACCCTTAAAGTTCTCCTCTGTAAGATCCACCTGGAATTCCATACTTTCTCCAGAAATCAGTTTTCAACAGGGACTCATATGAGGAAGCCACTTTCTCTGGGAAAGTGGGAGGACAAAGTTTTCCTGTAACACCACGTATGCCCAGGCAGGGGCTGCACGGAGCCCTGGTCATTGGCAGAAGCTATCCAAGGGTTCTCAGAGGACCACAGCTGCCCTTCATGAGGACTGTCCCTCAAAGGGGACTCTGATAACCTCCAACCACAGCTCCCAGTGAAGTGTAGATAAGGAGATGCCTGAGGACTAGGTCACCAGCCGGTGAAGATGACTTACTATACTCAGAATTAATCCCATCTGTTCAACCATTCATCCATCTCATTCATTCAGCAGGCAGATACTCAATGCAAATTGCAGGGGATATATTGAGAGTTAGACAGTTTCCTTGAGGAACTCATGGCCTGTCCACAAAGAACACCATGCTCATGCTTCCAGGGCTGAGTTGAATGACATCCAGGCTTGGCCAAAAATCACACCAAACCAAACCAAAACACTCCATGAAGGAAAAGACTATGCTTAAGCTTTTTGTCTCTCAAGCTCTTCCTGGAAAGGTGATAATGGAAGATTTGGTCCCAACAGGGTCACAGACAAGGGATTTGCATTTTAAAGATTGACAGATATTTATAGACCTTTTGATCTCCTTTTCTTCTCTCTACCCACCCACCCCCAGCCTTGCTTGCCTCTTCCTTCCCCACCCCCAAGTCCTCTACACTGCACCAGGTACAAACTTGAGAAATAATGGCTCCAGGTCCAGAAGTTTCTAGGGTATATGTGTCAGGTACTATGCTCATAGTCCTATAGTGCCTATTGATGGAATACTAACTAAATATCAAGTACTTTCCTTAATTTCTAACACCTACAACCTCCCTGCAAGTTTTATTATTTTGTTGTTGTTGTTGTTAAGGGAGGAGGAAAGTGAGGCTCAAAGAGGTTAAATAACCTGCCCAAAATCATCAATAAGACGTAGTGGGGACAGAGTTAAATCCTAGGTCTGCATATCTCCAAACTCCTGACCTTCTTATTAAGCCAGCCTGACTCCAGTTGACAAGACTCGTTATTAGAGGCTACTTAGCTAAGATCCTTCTTAGAAAAGATCATCCTGCCTTCCAGTTTTCTTGCTGGTGTTATTCTGGAAATAGCCCAATAAACGTCACAAATTGATTTACTCAGGACAAACTTGCAGCTGTCTTCCTTTGCAGTTCTTCTTGGGCTCCAAGTTTTTCCTTTCCTTCTACTCATCTTTCACACAGACCTCTGTGGCCCAGCAGCTGCACGGCTTGGTTTGAAACTGTCCTCTGCAGCCCCATAGGATTTGCGGGAGGGAGCTGTTTTCTGCCCCTAAAGAAAGCCTGTTACAAACGTTTGCTCAGAATCTTAGAGCCTGACGTGTTTGCGGCTGGAAGAGATCCTAGAAACCATCTAGGAAACAGAGGTTCCAAGAATAACTCATGCCAAGTGGAACTTGTGAAAATACATGCTCTGTATCCGTGATGCTAAAAATGACAGACAAAAGAGCCAAGTCACATTAACACCACTTGCTGGGCCCTTTGTCTTACTTAGTCTTCTCTACAGCCCAGTGAGTTCCGATGAATTATCCTCCGCGTGTTACAGATGAGCTCTGGCTCAGAGAAAGGATGAAAGTTTCTACGGTGAGTAATTAGTGGGACCGGGATCTGAACTCAGGTCACTGTAGGCTAGTGCAGACCCTTCCTTTCCCACGGCAGGTGGTAGGGTGTCCTAAGGAACACAGTCTCCTGCCTGAAGTGACTGGCCTGGGAAGTGTGCTCCTGTGCACAATCCAGAATAAACAGCCCACTGCAGAGGTGAATGCGATGATTTCGTGGATTTCTTTACTTTTTTTAATTTAATTTAATTTTTTTAATTTTTGGGCCACCACGAAGCATGTGAGGTCCTGGGCCAGGGATCAGATCCCAGCCTTAGTTGCGACCTAAGCAGCGGCTGTGGCAGCGCCGGATCCTTAACCCTGGATGTCCTGCCAGGGATCCACCTGTGTCCCAACGTTCCCAAGATGCCACCAATCCAGTCGTGCCACAGTAGGAACTCCCTGTTTCGTGGATTTCTTGAGAGCTGAAGTCTGTAATCTAAGATCACTTGGCACCCACCAGTCTCCTGGGCGGTCTGTTGACCAATAAGGCCTCCCCTGGAAACAAAGACTATTCGCCTACCTGCAGCCTCTCCCCGACTGTCTGATACTGTTACAAGTCAGAAGATTGTTCAAGTTCCCTTCCTCCTTGGAAAATCCAGCCCCCACCCTCAAAGAGGAGGCCTTAGAAGTGCCGAATTGGGAGCCATAAGAAAGTCGTGGATGGTGCAGAGTCTTCCTGTTGAGCCTGAGAGATCAGGTTCAAAGCTCAAGCTGCAACTCCCCCATCTTCACCCCCATCCCGTCCCCAGTCCTGAGAGGGAACGCCTCTGGATGGTGCGAGCTGGGGGCAGACTGGGAGTCCCGGGCATCCTCTCTGCCCTCTCCAGATAGATGCCAACCTCAGAGCTGAGGCTCCTGGGAAGGTTCCTCTCCAGGAAGAAAAGCTTACAGAAGCAGAAATCTCCATTTCTGAGCATCAGGGGGGATTCTGGTGTGGATTAAGCTGCTTTCTAGGAGAGCTCTTTTCTTTTTTCTTTCTTTTTCTTTTCGTCTTTGGAAGTACACATTTTGTTTTTTTAATTTTTCCTATATTACCTTTATTTTTTTATCAAAGTACAGTTGATTTACAGTCTTGTTCCAATTTCTGCTCTATAGCATAGTGACCCAGTCATGCATATATGTACATTCGTTTTCCTCATATTATCTTCCATCATGTTCTATCCCAAGAGACTGGCTATGACTCCCTGTGCTGTGCACTAGGACCTCACCGCTAAACTATTTTAAATGTAATAGTTCGCACCTGCCAGTTCCAAACTCCCCGTCCATCCCATTCCCCCCCCTCTCTTGATGACCACAAGTCTGTTCTCTGTGTCTGTGAGTCTGTTTCTGTTTTGTAGGTAAGTTCATTTTTGCCAAGAGAGTTCTTTTCTGAATGCTTCCTATCAGCTGTGCAGCTCAGAGTTCCAGTGTTCAGAACAACATGGATAGGAAATGATGCTGGTCCAACAGCTTCAAATCTTACCCAGCAAGCCCTGGTCCAACCCTAATCACCACCCCCACCCCCACCCCGCCTTTTTGGCTGCACCTGCAGCATGCAGAAGTTCCCGGGTCAGGAGCTAAACTCGAGCTACAGCAGTAACCAGAACCACAGCAATCACAATGCCAGATCTTTAAACTGCTGAGCCACCGGGGAACTCCCCCAGTTGCTCTTAGGGTACAGCTCATGACCCATTTCTACCAAAACACTTTTCTTGGTCATCCATCCACACGAACCTCAGTTCTCTGAAATAAGATATACTGACATGGGGCGTTCTCGTTGTGGCTCTGTGGGAACGAATCCGGCTAGTACCCATGAGGATGCAGGTTCGATCTCCGGCCTCGTGCAGTGGGTTAAGAATCCGGCGTTGCCATAAGCTGTGGTGTAGCTCACAGACGCAGCTTGGATCTGGCGTTGCTGTGGCTCTGGCAAAGGCCAGCAGCTACAGGTCCGATTTGACCCCTAGCCTGGGAACCTCCATGTCCTGTGGGCGGGGCCCTAAAAAAAGAGAAAAAAAAAGGATATACTGACATGTAAATATAAGGAGGTTAGGCCATCAACAGTGGCATTTAGTTGTGCCTCCAGGGACATTTTTGATCTCAGTACATAAGGAAACTTCTGCATCTTGATATCACCCATTCTGGAGCAAAGAGTTGACCTGTTAATGACAGTGTCACTGGTGGTCCTGCCTTGGCATCACTTTGCTAGCTTGCCATGACATTTTCTCTTCCTAGAAAGCACTCAGCATTGTTATCAATCCACCCAGTAGCTCTTAGCCCTATTTCAATTAGGCAAAATCTTTAAGACTTTGGAAAACTTTTACTCGCCAGTAAAATTTACATGAGAACATACACGATTATTGTTGCCAGCTATACCGTACCTCCCGAAGCCCATTTCTGCCTGCTTGCACACTACTAACCTCTGTTCTAGAGGGTGAGCGCCCTGGTCCAGGACCTTCTGGTTCCTTGTGTGTCTCCAGAACGCAGTGGGGCTTCTGGCGCATAATAGATACTGTACTTGGGGAATACGTGTTGCCAGTTGAATGAACTAACTGATCTGGAATGGAGGTTGTGAGAGAAAAGCTGGCTTGGTGATATTCCGTGAGCGAATGATATTCCGTGAAAGAATTATATTCCATGAGAGAGGCCATTGTTCTTTTGGCCCAGTAAGAGTAGCATTGAGTGGCCGTGTGCACAGCTCGAAGGGAGCCCCCAAGACTGAACTCAAGTGGAAACGAACAAGAGCGGGACAAATGAAGCTGAGGCTGACCAGCACCGACAAAGGAAACAGCTTGGGAAGGTATGTGCTGGGTCGGGGACCAGGTAAGTACTCTAGACCAATTTGATCTCTAACTCGGCCTTCTTGGGACTCATCTGAAGAATCTGTTATACAAATGAATTGTTGGACCGCATTGCCATAGAGTCAGGTGGTCTTTGGATCACACTTAAAGAAATACTCCTACAGATCAGAGAGGGATGTAGGGGCTGAAGAAAGAAGGAAAATAACATTTTTTAGGGGCATAGAATCATTCACCATAGAGAAGTCAGAATAACAATTCTCCCCCCACACACACTCCTTACCCTGACTCTCTCTCTTCCTCTTTCTCTCCCTTACTCTCATTTTACCTCCTCCTTTTAACCTACTGTGGCCACAAAGAGCTTCTGAAAGTATGTAAACATTGTCTAGAGTGATCGAATATTACCCTGCAGAGATTTTTTTCCCCCTAGAATTACTGCTCTAGCAGAGGCTGGTCACTGCGCAGGCAGGAGCCACTCAGCAGTTACCTTAGGTGATAACGGGAGCTGAGTACAGCCCGTGAGCCCCGCCTTCCCACATGGGGGGTCCTGCAGACCCGCCCTGGACCTGAGCTGTTTTTTCAAGCTCTGTATTTCAGCTGCTTCTCCCTGAGGAACACAGATGCCAAAGCCGCCTACAGCATGGATTACGGAAGGCCCACCTCGGCACATTTCCAATATCTTTATAACACCTTATAGTGCGACTCCTCTCCTTTTATGACAGTTGTCCACCAGCACTATGCCATGGAAATATAATGCTGGCCACATACATAATCTTTAGTTTTCTAGTAGCTATATTTTAATGGAAATAAATATGTAAAATTTATTTTAGTAACTTTTGATTTAATTCAACCTATCCAAAATGTTATTTCCACAGGGAATAATAGGGAGGGGGAGGGAATTTGTGGTTAATAGATGCATCCTATAGCCTTTGGAATGGATAAGCAATGGGATCCTGCTGTGTAGTGCTAGGAACTGTGTCTGGTCACTTGTGAGGGAGCATGATATGTGAGAAAAAAGAATGTATTCATGTATGTGTGACTGGGTCACCTGGCTGTGCAGCAGAAAATTGACAGAACACTGTAAATCAGCTATAATAGAAAAAATAAAAATCATTATAAAAATAAAATAAAAAGCATCAATGAGATTTTTAAAATCACAATGAGGATTTTACACTTAGAGCTCAGTTTTGGTTACATTTCAAGCGCTACATGTGGCCCCACGTGGCAGGTAGAGGCCATATTGTGCAGCACTGTCCTGGTTCTTTGAGGGCAAGTCTGTGATTTTTGCCTCTAGGGCTTCAGAAGCAGAACCTAGGTTGTGGAGCCTCAAAGACTGCTTTCCATTCCTAAGAATGTCCAGGAAAAAGTCTAGTTGAAGACACTTACCTTCTCTCGGCCTGGCTTTCTCACTTGTACTTGCCCAACCTGGTCTTCCTACAAGGCATAATTAGATTACTCTTTAGGATGCTTTGAGCTCCGAGAAGGGAGGACATCATGCACGTACACCTGGGAGAGGTTATTTTTGCAGATTCCATTTCCTCTGTTCTCTTTGAATCCATCTCCTGGTAACAGCTGTCTGGCTCCCTAAAGCTCGCAACAGCTGCAATAATGAGCCCACCATTTGAGCGCATGGATGACACAGGCTCAGCCCTGAGATGCAGCTGTTCTTTAAAGCCTCATGTCTCAGCCCTCCCCCCGGATCTGGACAACAAAGAAAGCAATTCATTAACTCTCTACATTTCAAGTTTTCCTATGGGGGATCCCATGGCGCACAGTTTTTTAATTCTGCCACTTATTGGTAGCTTTACCACAGGCAAGGGCAAAAAGGCCTTTTAAACTTTACTCAATTCTCTGGTGGTGATGATAATGTTACCCATCCCATGAGATTGTTGTGAAGCTCCGAGGATATAATAGATATGAAAATCTACATCTAATAAGGTAATCGTCCTGCATTGCTTAATAAGGCAAAAGTCCTTGTTTCTGATTTTTAACAAGGGAAAAAATTATTAAACAATGTGGGTCAGTACCATAAACTTCTGAATTGGGCTGTCCATATGAACGGTCACTGAGGAGTGGAGGGTGCACAGAAGTTTTCTGAAGAAGATGCCAGAAAGCCAGCTTAGAGGGACTGATAGACTCTGAGAAGTTAAGGGGCAGGTGTGTGATGGGGGGAGAGCCTTGGGTGAGGGATGCAGCCCAGGCAAAGGCTGAGAGAAGAAAATGTGGTCTAGGGAGAGTGTAGGGCCACCTGGTATGGGGCAGAGATTGTGCCTGAGGACCAGGACATAAGGTTGGAAGGTTCAAGATGGGCCAGAGTATGGATGGCCTTCATTGAGAGGCAGATAAGTTACAGAAGAGGTTTTAATAACATGGTAAAGTCAAGCCCTGGAGGCCACCCAGTCCTTTTCTCTGCCTCCTAGGATTTGTCTCTAACAATCCAGACCAAAGGGCCTGCACTGGACATGCTCTTGGCTTCCTTGGCGCCAGACTCAGTAACTCTTGGGCCCCTGGAGGTCTTCTTTGTCCATGTCAGTGATTCCCATCTTTCCTGCTTCTTAAATACAGAGATTACCCGGCTCCTGCCCAGACTTATCAAGTCAGACTCTTTAGGAGAGGGGCCTGGAAATTTTTCTTTTGAAAATAACTCTTACTTCTCCCCAGGTTCTTCCTTTTTTTCTTTCTTTTTAGGGTCACACCTGTGGCATACGGAAGTTCACAGACTAGGGGTCCAATCAGAGCTGCAGCTGCCGGCCTATGCCACAGCCACAGCAACACAGGATCCTTAACCAGCTGAGCGAGGCCGGGGATTGAATATGCATCCTCATGGATACTAACTGGGTTCTTAACCTGCTGAGCCACAGCGGGAGCTCCCTCCCCAGGTTATTCTTATTGTCATGAAAATATGGGAGGTATGCATGTGAGTTATGCCATGAACACTAAAAACGGAGCTCCAACAAGGACTCAGATCCCTACTTGTTCATGTCCTGTTACCTTTATTGATTGCTTCTCCCCAGTCCCCTTCTCCCTCCCTCCCTCCTTCCCTCCTTCCATCTCATTCTCCCTTCCTTCCTTCCTCCTTTCCCTCCTTCCTTCCTTCCTTCCTTCCTTCCTTCCTTCCTTCCTTCTTTCCTTCCTTCCTTCCTTCCTCTCTCCCAGATGCTTTGATTCTATCTGAGGTCAACTGTGATTCCTGAGTCTTGGTCCTTGATACATGGACCTTCTCAGGCCAGCCTGGCCTAGTCACTGCTTTGCAAATTCAATTTTTTTTTTTTTTTTGTCTTTTTAGGGCCACACCTATGACATATGGAAGTTCCCAGTCTAGCGGTTGAATTGGAGTGGTTGCTCCTGGCCTACACCACTGCCACAGCAATGCCAGATCCCAGCCACATCTGTGACCTACACCACAGCTCATGACAATGCTGGATTCTTAACCCCCTAAGCAAGGCCAGGGATCAAACACACATCCTCATGGATACTAGTCAGGCTCATTACCACTGAACCACAATGGAAACTACACAAATTCTAATTTTTAAATTAATAACTTTTTAAAATTTAAAAAGCTTAAAGTATAATAGCAGCTACCAATAATGTATCCGAGGCTGTGTATAATGAATTTCTTTTTTTTTTTGTCTTTTTGCCTTATCTAGGGCCACACCTGCGGCATATGGAGGTTCCCAGGCTAGAGGTCTAACAGGAGCTGTAGCTGCCGGCCTACACCACAGCCACAGCAACACGGGATCCGAACCGCATCTGCAACCTATACCACAGCTCACGGCAACGCTGGATCCTTAACCCACTGAGCAAGGCCAGGGATCGAACCTGCAACCTCATGGTTCCTAGTCGGATTCATTATCCACTGAGCCAGACAGGAACTCCTATAGTGAATTTCTTTAACATTTTTTTTTTCTTGGCCATGAAGTGCCACGACTTGATGTGGAATCTCATTTGAGACCAGGGATTGAACCCAGGCCATGGCGGTGAAATTGCCAAATCTTTATCACTAGGCCACCAGGGAACTCCCTGAAATTTTTTACATGTATTAATCTTCACAAAAATCCTGTGAAGTAGGTGCTTTTATTATTCCTGTATTTTGAATAGAGAAACGAAAGCACAGAGAGATTAAGTTACCTGCTTAAGATCTATGGTTGCAAAAGTGGGCAAGTCCATGTTTGTACCTAGGCACCCTGGCAGCAGAGTCTACACTTTTAACTATGACGCTAGACTACCCCTTAAGAAGAAATGAAAATGAGTGAAGAAAACATACCCTCAGTTTCTGTCACCAGAGATAACCACTCTTTAATACTTAGTCATTTTTCTACGAAAAAAATTTCATTGGATCAAAGTATTAATTTCATATACCCTACTTAAAAACTCTAATATTAAATTATATTTCCTATAGTAGCTGTTCCTTATAAACATGTTTTTTTATCCACTCTGTAGGATGCCATCATATACAGAGAGTCTAATTTTTGTAATCACATACTTTTTGTTAAATATTGAAGCTTTTTCTAATTTTTTTCTGTCGTAATACCATGATGACTATTCTTGCTCATAAATACTGGACTGCAGCTTTGTCTGGTTCTATGGCATAAAGTTCGTGTCAAAGATACTTTTAAATCTAAAGTGCATTTTAGAGCCGTCAAAGTACTTTTAAAACCTAACCGGTTCACCCTCCCACAAGCAGTGTGTGGGAGGGACCATTTCCTCACCCTCTTCCCAACTTTGCCAGTTTGGGGGGTGAAAGACCGCCTCACCTCGTTGCTCCATTTGCATGCCTTTGATTACTAGTGAGGCGAACATTTTCTTCTACATTTGTTAGCCACTTGTACTTCTTTTGTGAGCTGTTGATTCGTGCCCTGGTTCATTTCCCCAATGGCAAGCTTGTATTCTTCTTACACGAGTTCTTCATAGCGATAGCCTTTGACTCATATTTGTGGGAAATATTTTCCCAAGTCTCTTCTTTGCTTTGTATCTACCTTTTCAGTGTCAGTTAACTTGCAAATATGGAATCTGAATGAAAAATAGTCCAAAGGAGAAGCCAGCGAGCAGAGCAGGCTCATTATCCAGATATCCTGCTAAAAACACTGAGCATCCATTTAACACTGGGCATTTCCGTGTCTTACTGGCATTGGTGAGGACTAAAGAAGGAACTTTGCCCTTTTCTGCTGTTCAGGCTGATAAAAACAGAGGGAAATCCTTAGAGAACAGCCACGGTGCAAATTGCTTTCAACTTTTTTTGACATGGGTATTAAAATGCCACCCCAAATACCAGTGGCCATAAAAAATCCAACTTAAAAGGAGGAGTAGGTGTAAATGTAACACATGAGTTTTTTTTTTTTTTTGAATCTTGGGAAACGGTTGCTGAAGGATCAGTGGTGAGGCTGTCAAAGCTTCTCCCCCTCCCTTGTGGAGGAAACCCCTGGCTATCTGTGGAGGAAAGGCTGACATGAGATTTTTGAACCAAGGTGCTCATATTCCCTTGCAGTAAGAAAGATCAGCACAATCTGCCCTGCTTCTCTCAAGGGAGGATTAGCTTCTCTTCCTCTATTTATTACCCTCTCCCCCTGCTCTGACGTTCCCCCACCCCGCTCATCGTGCTCCGCTCTCTGTCTTCCACCAACTGCCCGTTTTGTGCAGACATGATGCCTGGATTCCCCCGCCCCAAATGAACACGTTGAGTCTTATGTTTAAAAGAGAAGACGGCTTATATTCTGACCAGAAACTGTAGGGACCGCACGGGGACACGGCTCCTTGGGAAGGGACCCTTTTTAGAGAAAGCCCCATTGCCTTGGCCGTGGAGAGAGCTGATGAGGTGGGACCTTGAGCTCAGTTTGTCAAAGTGCTTGAGGAGAAAGACATCTTATAGACGTTTGGGAGCGAGGATGCTGCCCCTCATCATGATGTCACTTCGTGAAGGGGACGCCAGGTCAAGGCATCTTCCTCAGAAAGTGCTCCAGAAGCCCCCAAGGGTGCTCCTTCTGCTCTAAAGGATTTCTACAATTTAGCGTGTTTATCTTCTCTCCCGTCTGTCTTATGAATTAAGCCAAGTGATTTCATTCTGATTTTTTTCCGGCTATTTTGTCCTAGTTTAAATACTCAGCTGGTGAAAATCATCTCTTTGCACATTGCATGGTGCTTGGCAATTTGTTTTTAAGAGGAAGAAAACCAAAACATTACTCTTTGGTTTCACAACGGGCCTCAGACTCACATCATGAGAGCCAAACTTTGTATTATTTCCTTAGTTTGTAGAGAGTAGTAGCAGTGACATGAAAGGAATGCTGAGAAGAACCACCACTGGTTTAGTGCGAACCCTGGCAGCCTTTGCCATGCAGGAGCTCCATGCTGGCCGGCAGCTAGGAAATTGTTACTAATATTTCTCTTTACTAGCTCAAGGGCATAGAGAGATTTCACACTGCACTTAAGTGTTTTCTTTTAAAAAGCAAAAATGTTTTTCTTTCCTTTAACACAAACACACAGGCACACCCCATACTCCCTCTGCCCCATGAGAATTATCTATTATCTAAGAGTTAGTTGGGTGCCAATATTGTGTGATGAGGGGAAAGTCCATGTTTTTTTTCCGTTAAGTCTTTTTTTTTTTTTTTGTATTTTTGCCTTATCTAGGGCTGCACCCACGGCATATGGAGGTTCCCAGGCGAGGGGTCTAATCGGAGCTGTAGCCGCTGGCCTTGGCCACAGCCACAGCAATGCGGGATCCGAGCTGCGTCTGCAACCTACACCACAGCTCACGGCAATGCCGGATCCCTAACCCACTGAGCGAGGCCAGGGATCGAACCCGCAACTTCATGGTTCTAGTCAGATTCATTAACCACTGAGCCAAGACGGGAACTGCTTCCCTTACGTCTTGACTGTGTTCAAACACTGTCTTTGTCCCTTGCCAGCCGGCAGGTAATGTTTGGCTTGGCCCGTGAGGTTCTGTGTGGCTGTGGCTGGGACAAGGGACTGTGGAGTATACCAAGTGGGGGGGAGTGTGTCAACCCAAAGGGCAAAGACGGCTTTTGAAACCAGGCTCTCCTGATTGTGAGTGTGACAAGCACAGAGCTGGAGGCAAACGAGGTCGGGCTAGCTCTGGGTGTGTCTGCCTCACAGGTGTTGGGTAAGGCTGTGGCCTCGAAAGGAAGTGCTGTGTCCAGTTGACCCTGGGCGAGGTCCTGAGTACCGAGCTTTGGCGTCCTCGCTTGCAAACTGAGGGCGATGCCTACTTTCTTGGATTATATGGAGAATTACGTGAGATAAAGTATGCAAGCCTTCATTTCTAGCACTAAGACCAGAATAATTGTTGTAAGTATTCAAAAAAGGGTGTTATTATTGCTGTGATTGATGTAAAGACATACAAGTGTTTTATTTTCACAAAAAAAAATTCTTTCCAAAAAAAATTTTTTTTGTCCTTTTAGGGCCACACTTGTAGCATATGGAAGTTCTCAGCCTAGGGGTCCAAACAGAACTACAGCCATCGGCCTATGCCACAGCCACAGCATGGACAGATCCAAGCTGCATCTGTGACCAACACTGCAGCTTCGGCAGCGCTGGATCTTTAACTCACTGAGCGAAGCCAGGGAATGAACCCACATCCCCATGGATACTAGTCAGGTTCTTAAGCCCCTGAGCCACAATAGGAACTCCTAAAATTTTTAATTACAGGATAATATGAATTAATATCACCCTTACCTGCTGGATAACTGTGTGGCCTAAGGCTAAGGAAAGAACCAGAAAATGGTATGAGGGGACAGGAGCCTTCTACTGTGGACCTGCAAACCTGAAGTTGTAAAACAACTGCAAACCCAACAACAGGTACCAAAACCCTCCCCCACCAGTCTCCTCCCTCCTGATAGAAAATCACGCCCTGAAGCGAGGTGCTCCAATGTCAGACTGCCTGGGTCTCAGTGATGTCTCTTCCACTTGTTAATCTTGCGACTTTGGGCCACTTTTTCAACTTCTCTAAGCCTCAGTTCCTTTAAAGGATTTTTGTAAGTCTGAAACAGAATAAACCTTACAAAGCACTTAGTGCTAAATAAATGTATTGTTATTATTGTTTTGTCACTGGGATAACTGTGTAGGACCAAGAAAGGGAGTGCTTACAGACACACACACACAGTCCCCCCTTTAGTTCATTTATTTATTTGTATTTTAGAGCCTTGCCCATGGAAGTTCTCAGGCTAGGGGTCGAATCAGAGCTCCCTTTAGTTCATTTATTTATTTGTATTTTAGAACTTGCATATGGAAGTTCTCAGGCTAGGGGTCGAATCAGAGCTACAGCTGCTGGCCTAAGCCGCAGCCACAGCAACGTGGGATCCAAGCCACATCTTCGACCTACACCACATCTCACGGCAACGCCAGATCTTTAACACACTGACCCGGGCCAGGGATCGAACCCTCATCCTCATGGATCCTAATCGGGTTTGTTACCGCTTCACCACCATGGGAACTTCCTCTCTTTAGTTTTATTTATTTATTTTTTTAATTTTCATTTGGGGGTGCACCTGCGGCATATGGAGGTTCCCAAGCAAGGGGTCTAATCGGAGCTGTAGCTGCCGGCCTTTGCCACAGCCACAGCAATGCCAGATCCAAGCCGTGTCTCCAACCTACACCACGGCTCACGGCAACACCGGATCACCAACCCACTGAGCGATGTATCGAACCCACAACCTCATGGTTCCTAGTCAGATTTTTAACTGCTGTGCCACGATGGGAACTCCTTTTTTATTTTTTTAAATTTTTTTTCTGTAGTTTTAGACTGTAAGAATTATGCCTGTTCACTAACAAGGCCGAGAGGGGTGCCTGCCTCGTCCTACCAGCTCACTTAGGTATAAGGACAGTAAGTCTAAACCGACTTCATCTTTTTAGCTCCTCAGTTGCCTGGTACACTGGGCCAGGCTCAGGCACCCTGGTTGAATGGTACCAGTCAATCAGTCTTCTCAGATTAACCTAACTGAAGTTCAAGATTGAGTTCTGGCTTCAAGAATACTACAGCGACCATTGTGTTGCTGCCTCTCAATCTTCTCAGTTGTTCTGTCCAGTCCTTAAAAGTCGGGACGTGAAGTCGAATCTTAGAGCTTCCCAGTCATTAGGTGTGGGGTCTTGGGAATCTTACTTAACCCCTCCGAGCCTCAATTTCTTATTAATAAAACGGGATTGGTGATGATCTTAGCACCTGCTTCAGAGGGTCGTTAAGGATTAATGTGAGTTAACCTCTGTCAAGCACCTGGACGATCTGACCTGGTGCAGCCTTGGCCTCCAGGCATGTTCTGCTCAAACAAGTCCTCGGCAAGCAGCTGGAGCGATGACGGCTCCAGAGCTCTGCCGGCCAAACCCCGGCTGTGCTTAAACCTCATCCTGAAGCTCCCGTCATCTACGAGATAAACTCCAAATGCCTTGTCATTACGGACAAAGCGCTCCTTTCCAGTTCCAGCCTCCAATTAACCCCTCACCCCCACGCCTGGAGCATGGAATGGCTGGTGGTTTCTTGCACAGTTCACACTATATCTAACCTTCAAGCAAGGGCCAGAATGCTCTCTTCCAACCTTTCATCTTGTTAAAAAAAAAAATCTCTGCTTTCAAAGGAACATCCTTTTAAGAATCCACACAAATGTTACTTAAAAAGCAAGGCTGTGCACGTCCCATCTTTCAGAAAGCCTTCCATATTCTTTATCGTGGCCCTCACCTGTGTGCAAGTATTTCTAAGACTGGACCCAGGTTTAGTCAGTCTCCAATGGCTCCTGTCTTGACGCTAACATCCCTTTCTAGCCATCCACCAGTGTTTGGACAGCCACTGAAGTACTAACAGTTAATATCGCAGCGGGGACAAAGTACAGAGGGCTCCCAGGGCTGTCACATATAAACATGTGAGTTGTACCCTATGCTTACATTTATCATAGTGCTTTCACATCGTTTTATAAGTATTTTTACTTCTCTATGTCCACCTTCAATACTTACAGCAATATGAAGACAAAAGCTTTTTAATTTACTATTTATTTATCCCCCCACCTTTGGCATACGGAGTCCCCAGGCCAGGGATTAGATCTGAGCTGCTGCGGTTGTGACCTAAGCCACAGCTGTGGCAATGCCAGGTCCTTAGTCCACTGTGCCAGGCTGGGGATCAAACCCGCGCCCCAGTGCTCCCAAGCACCGCTGATCCTGTTGTGCCATGGTGGGAACGCCAAAAGCTTTTTAATTTAACTTTCTGTCCTCAGCACCTAGCACAGTGCTTGACGCGTGGCATGTACCGAATAAAAACCCATAGGCTGGAGTTCTCGCTGTGGCCCAGTGGGTTAATGATCCGGGTCATTTCTGTGGCATTACTGGTTTGGTCCCCAGACCAATGCAGTGGGCTAATGATCAGGCATTGCCATAGTTGTGGCCTAGTTGTGGCAGATGCAACTGAGGTTTTATCCCCGGCCGGGAACTTCCTTTATGACCTGGGTGAGGCTGGAAACAAACAAACAAACAAAACAACAGCAACAACAAACCTATAGGCTAATCACTGATCTTCTTCTCAGCTCATATAAAATTCCTTTTTTTTTTTTGGTCTTTTTGCCTTTTCTAAGGCTGCACTAGGGGTGGCATATGGAGATTCCCGGGCTAGGGGTCTAATTGGAGCTGTAGCCATCAGCCTATGCCAAGCCACAGCCACAGCCAGAGCCACATGGGATCCAAGCTGCGTCTGCAACCTACACCACAGAAATGGTGTAGTAGACAACAGAAATGTCATTGGGGGAGTACTCAGACATGTGACTAGATAACCAGAACATTAGACAGTAAATATTAGTGAAGAAAGAATGGAGGCAAAGCTTTGTACTGTCCGGTCATCAGAGAAGGAAAAAATTCTAAGAATTGAGGCCGGCAGGAAAAGCTTCTTGGAAGAGATGGGATTTGAGCCAAGCCTTGCATCTTGCAGATGTTCCTAGCGATTATGGTACATGGATGACTGCTTCTGGGAGGCGGTGTGTCTAGTGGAAGGTGCCTGGGACTTGGCATTCATCACTCAGATTACATCCCGCCTTTTCTATCCTCTGACTGGCTTTGCTGCGTCCCTTTCTGAACACACCTTTCCTCATCCTTCAAGTGTGGTTGAAAATCTCTACCCTACAGAATTGCTGTGAACATTAGGATGAGCTAATCTAAAATGCATGAGTCTGATTCTTTGTACACGGCAAGAATTCAACAGAGCAGCCTTCGTTTTAATTACACACCAGGCTTAGATTTTTTTTTGGTTACTGACCAGATTCTTATCTGCAGCATCAAGGAGAGATTGCAGTCCAAGCCCTCTCTTTGCCTTGAGCAAATGGCCCTCATGCACTGCCTCATGAGTACAGGTATCCAGGAGGTCACAAGGGAGACAGACCCTTCACCTTGAGGCTTATCAAAAGTCTGGTGATAGCACTATTTCTCAGAAGACAGGTTTTAAAGAGCCATTGTCCATGCCGATTTATCTGGTGTTATGGAGCATGGCGATACTGATTTTCATGGTAAAATTGATTTCAAAGGTAAAAGCAGTTCTTTTGTTAATCTTAGAAACATCATAGCTTATTTTCCAAAGTCAACCTTCAGTTTTAAATCTTTTTAACTTTCTAACAACAAAGTACCTGGGACAGTCCTAACTTTCACATGAGGAAGGCCAGGTCTGTAAATGCTGAATGAGTCACTCATTGTTCCACAATAAAGTAGGATCGGAAGTAGGATTAGGATTGAAGTACCCTGGGTCAGAGTTCCAAACTGCTGGGCTGTTTCAAGTTCTCTTTGGCAGGTGGTTTATAGAATCTGAAAGCAGAGGTAATATTACATGGAAAACTGTGATGTTTGGCATATAAGGCCTGAATGCCTACTATGACAGTAGCCACTACAGCTACTTCAGCTCTCCCGAGAGTCCCTTTCTTTCTGAGTTACACCCAGGTCACCAGCCTCTACCAAAGACAACTGAAATAGAGAAAAAAACTTTTTTAAAGGTGAGCTTTGGAGTCTTACAAGGAATCCTGGGCCAACCGCTTCCTGTTGGCTCTACCACTTCCTACAAGGGAAATCTGAGTCTTTGAACTTCTTAGAGCCTCAGTATTTTTCTCTGCAAAGTGGAGGATTTTTTTTTAATAAAAATTAGTTATAGGGAGTTCCCACTGTGGTGCAGCAGAAACGAACCCGACTAGTATCCATGAGGATGCGGGTTCGATCCCTGGCCCTGCTCAGTGGGTTAAGGATCCGGCATTGCTATGAGCTGTGGTGTAGGTCGCAGACATGGCTTGGATCCAGTATTGCTGTGGCTGTGGCCGGCAGTTACAGCTCCCATTCGACCCCTAGCCTGGGAACTTCCATATGCTGCGGGTTCAGCCCTAAAAAAAAAAAAAGTTATAAAATTTGTAAATTTCCTTGAATAGAATCAACAGATTTTATGCTTTTCAGTAAGAGCTGACGGAAGAGAAAGAAGGGAAAAGAGGTCATTTGTTATATTATGTTCATTATCGGTATTATTCTTCAAGATATGGCTTCAGGTCCTTTAGTAAATGGCAAATTAAGAGCATTCTTCCACAGATTACCTGCCTAAGTTTTTTTTTCCCCCAAGCCAAACTAATTAAAACATACAATAAATATTCTAATTATACCATCAACGTCTCTTTTCAGGAATTGCAAAGGGACTTAAATAACCACGTTAAAGGACACATTCATATAAAATGTAACACACTGTGATTCTGACGTTCATACTAATTTGTAGGACTCGTTGCATGGAGAATAAGTTGCATTCGTGGAACAAATGGGGACTCTGAGACCCTTTTCTAAAGCACAGGGTCTGTCTCTCAAGGCATTAGGAAGTGAAGCAAACTGCAGCCCAGTCCAACCTAACACATTCGGCGGCATTTGGAGCTATGGTGGGGAAAAGAGTCTCCCTAGTTAATTTCACACTTCCTTTATACATTTCAAAAAGCCAGGTGTGACTGCAACTGGATTTTTAAAAAGACCTTCAGAGAGCTCCGGGCCAGGTATACTGCAAACTCCTTGCCTTAAAGGGGCTTTCTGTCTCTTGGTGTCTCTTTGCTGTGGGGAATCCCAAACTGCTCAGGGAAAGCAAGGGCTTTAAGCTTCTTGAAGGATATTTCCTGCTCATTCAGGCTCTGGGTTTACTGGCGTTGCTGGCCTTCGCCATTCTGATGGTAGGCATTCTGGGGGCTCGTCTGCACTCTGCAAAACCCCAAAAAATCTGCCAAAAAGAAAGGAAAGAAGGCAACTGGCATCCCCTGTGGGCCCTCTTCCCAGCAGACACATGAAGTGAGAGCTGTTGTCTACATCTGACAAATCGGAGAATCCAAGCTCACAGGGGTTGCGGCCCCAGCCCACCCTGCTTCTCCAGCAGCATGCCCCATCTGCCCTGAAATATCAAGGTGGCCGTAGCCCCTCTGGGGTGCTCTGCTTCTCTCCTCCAGGCCCCTCGCCACCACCTCCTTGCTGGAGATGGCCCCGGGTTTGTTTTTCTTGGCTCCCTCATTAATGAGTTCCACAGGACGATGCTAAGTCTAGTTATGCAGCCTTAATTGGTTTAGTTGCAACAAGATAATTCCTTTCTTCTTCTCTCGGAGGCCTTTCTGTTTAAAGACATTTTAGCTGGGAGATGCTAATTATCAATGAGGAGAAAGTGACACCTGGAGAGTTCATTTTCCATCTTGGTCCTTGGTTTCTCCTTTGAACTGCCCCCACCCGGCCCTCTTTCCCACTTCACCACTTCTCCCCCACCATCATAAAAGCGAGCTCTGTCCTGGCTGGGGCGGCAGAACTTTCCTTCTCACTTGCCAGGAAGTCGGTCTCTTCGCAGCAGCTGTGTCGCAGGCATGGACAACCTGCGTGAGACTTTGCTCAGCCTGGAGGACGGCTTGGGCTCCTCCGACAGCCCTGGCCTGCTGTCCTCCTGGGACTGGAAGGACAGGGCGGGGCCCTTTGAGCTGAATCAGGCCTCTCCCACGCAGAGCCTCTCCCCGGCTCCATCGCTGGAGTCCTATTCTTCGTCTCCCTGTCCGGCTGTGGCGGGGCTCCCCTGTGGGCATGGAGGTGCCAACAGCGGGGGCGGCGATGACCGCAGAGGTCTTGGGACAGGTGGCCTGGTGGAGGTAGACTACAGCATGTTAGCTTTCCAGCCTGCCTACCTGCCGGGCGCTGGTGGTGCCAAGGCCCAGAAGGGCAGCAAAGTCAGGATGTCTGTCCAGCGGAGGCGGAAGGCCAGCGAGAGGGAGAAGCTCCGGATGAGGACCTTGGCAGAGGCCCTGCACACCCTCCGGAACTACCTGCCACCTGTCTACAGCCAGAGGGGCCAGCCACTCACCAAGATCCAGACGCTGAAGTACACCATCAAGTACATCGGGGAACTCACGGACCTTCTCAACAGCGGACGGGAGCCTCGGCCCCAGAGCACCTGAGCGCAGCCTGGGGACCCAGGGACTCACCACTCCAGCCCCCTTGGTGGGGCCGAGGAAATGTAAAGACCTGGACTAGCTCATGGAACAACAGCACATAGTGGTTCTTATATAGTGACTTGTTGTCTATAAATTCTAAGGAATTCCCACTGGACTTGCTGGAACCATCAGAGCACTGCTCTGCCAGAGAGGCAGGTACTTTTGCTTCCTGTTTCCCCACCGATTTCTCCAGAGACTTGCCCTTTGCAAAGAGACCGACTGCTTTGCTCTTTTCTGTCGGTTCAAGGTCTTTTAAAGGGTCAGTGATTTCACGTGCATTTTTTCAGTCCTGTAAAATTGTTAGAGTCCATCTTCTCCCGCCATTTTGGCGTGGGGAGCTTTGTTTCTGTTGCTAACTAAACCTGTAGTTTGTACAGGATTCAGGGTGACACCTGGATTCTTATTTAGAAAGATTAGTGTTGAGTAAAGGGCTATAGTGCTCCTATTTCATTTTTCCTGTGTGCTTGTGCGTGTGTGTATGTGTGTGCGTTTGACTAAAATCAAGCCTTTACCTTTGCAGGGACCAGGTCACTCAAATGCAGAAGAAATTAGTGTCATGGTAAAGAGAGAGTCACAGTCAGACAGGCTACATTAAGACAGGGTGGAGAGTCCAAAGGCCAGCCCCTCCTCTCTTAAGGGAAGAAAAAGGAGGTTATATATATACTGGGAGTGGCGGGGGGCAGAGAATGAGGGGGTTGGGAGGAGGAGGAGGAAGAGGAAGAAGACCCAGCACCACAGCCTGGGCTTGAACAGAGCTGGGTGGGCGGGCGCTCCTTGTGCCAGGCCGGCTATGAATATGAGCTCATTGAATCCCTTCACTTCCTCATTTCTCAAATGAGGACACCGACTCAAAAAAGAATGAGAGACTAGTTACTCTAGGGATAAATGAAAAGGGTCAGGATCAGAACTCAAGTCCATCTCTAACCTGTCCAAAGGCATTTATTTCTTTATCCGTGACTTCTCCCCCTCTTTTCCACCCCCGGATCACTTCACAAGCACCCCTACGCGAACACTACCCCTTCACGCTGCCTAATCTTAGGGTGGGGGACTGTAGCACCCTCAGCTTGGCTAATTCGCGGGCACATGGCATCGAAATGGAGACTTTGAATTAGGAAGCTTCTCAAGAAACTGTAGGCTTTTTGAAGGCTGAATTTTTCTCCAAATGGGTATTAACCATTTCCATTTGTTTTTCAATGAATTATTTGTTAATCTCCCCTGTCATTTTCCCCCCCATTGGTGATTTTTTTCCTTTTAATAATAAATTACAAAGGCATTAGATGGGTTCCTAATTTAATGTATAGCTTCACTTTTTCCTTTGCTGATACAAACATATACAAATAAATATAGTTGTCTAAATATTTTAAAAGAATACCCTGAACTTTGTATATTGCTTTTTTTATCTCAGCAGTACATAGTAAAAGTCCTCCCAATTTAACCCAAATCCATGATGTAAGTGCCATAATTAACTTCATTTTATAGATGAGGAAATCGAAGCACAAATTTGCTCTAAGTCACACATATGAAACTTACAGCGGAACGCTGTCCGGGTAGGCTATGCTGAACATAATTAGATTAATGAATTACCTTTTGAATATTTAGGTTGTTTTCAGTTTTTTATTACCCCCAAAATGCTGTAACAAACATTACAGACAGCTAGATTTATCCACTGATATTTTCATAGCCTGAAAATTTCTCAGAAGTAAGATTCCTGAATCAGAGTTGGCTACATATTTTAAATTTAAATAAATACTGTCAGGTGACATTTATAAAAGTTTGTATTTATACTCCCCCAACATTATGGAGCAGTAAGCTGGTCTACATTGCCACTGGATACTATCAGTCTTCTGAAATTTTTCATGATGCTGCTGCTCTTGTGTTCTTTTAACTTCCCCATGTACTCTGTGAGATGGCCCATCTTTTCAAATTTTATGTGGCCATTGTTCCTTTTGGTTCCTCTTCTAAAACTTGCCAGTATATATTCTTTGCCATTTTTCTATTGGTTTATTTATCTTCTTGTTAATAATTTGAGATTGTTCTTCGCGCATTATATCTATTGAAAAATTTCTTTCCAATCTATAATCCTTGTTTATGGTATCTTATATTTATGATTTCGGTTCTTTTGTTCTTTGAAACTTTTCATTTTTATATGATCAAATTTCTTCTTTGTTTTAATGGCTGTGGTGTTTCTTCCCTTCACTTAAGTTCTCCCAGTTACAAGTTTATCCAAGTGTTCTGATGTTTTTCCAGTATCTTAATAGTTATTTATATGTGGATCTTTAATATACCTGCAATTTATATTTGTCTCTAGTGCAGAGGAGGATCTAATTTTATTTCTGATGGGTGTTTTTTAACTGCAGAATACGTATAACTTGTCATCGGGTTGTGGCGGGTGGCACAGTTGCTAAAATGTCATCCTATGTATATGTCTTCATCAGCTTCTCATAAACTTTGTTTAAAATTTTTTTTTTAAATTTTAGTTGAAATTTGTTGTTGATGCTTTAGAGAAGAAACTAGAAAATGTTGAACAATGTCAAGATTTTCTTCCAGGGACTCTGCTGTGTACATGTACAGGTGTGCATGCAGGAGTGTATGTTTGTGCACATGTACGTGTTTTTGTTCCTGTGTGTGTGTGTGTGTGTGTGTGTGTTGTTTCATGTGTTGCAGGAGGAGGACTAGGTGATTGTAATATGGGAAAGTTTCAGCCTTTGATAAGCATTTAGGTTAATAGTTATTTTTCCTTGACATTTTAAAAAGGGTGGAACTCAGATGCTCTTGGCTTTTTATTTTTCTGTTGCCTTTTTTTGCCTTCATTCCAGTGGCTTGATGTGGGATCTCAGTTCCCAGATCAGGGATTGAACTGGGTGCCAGTAGTGAAAGTGCTGGGTCCTAAGTACTAGATTACTACGCTCAGGCTCAAGCGTTAAGCATGGTTAACAAACAGCTTGGGTAATTTTGTTGCCCTCGGAATCAAATACTGTGGATGGGTTAGGAGGTCCTGTCCTCACTTTTTCAAAAAATTCCGGCAGTTCCCTTCGTGGCTCAGTGGTTAACGAATCCAACTAAGAACCATGAGGTTGCGGGTTCGATCCCTGGCCTTGCTCAGTGGGTTAAGGATCCGGCATTGCCGTGAGTTGTGGTGTAGGT
>PVHT021183518.1:5010816-5106842 GCA_004024745.2 Catagonus wagneri
CCCTGCAGCAATCCCCAGCGAAGTGGCCTCCATCTCTGGGAAGCTAGCTGGACAGGGCTCTGATCCCCCTGGAGAGCATTTCAAAGCACTTGGCTCGGGCATAGCTCAGGATTAGAAATAGGCTGTTTCTGGTACGTGGATAGGGACTCACAGTCTGTGTGCATCTATGCCGTGGTCAGAAACTTCACATTTGTAATTTCGTGTAATCCTTCTAACAACTCTTGGGAGGTGGGCAACATAAGTCCTGTCTTGAGGATGAGGAAACAAAGGCTTAGGACAGCTAGCCGATGCACAGCCACATGACTAGCTGGTGGCCCGTGGCTGGCAAGTCAGCAAGGAAGGGCCTTTGGCTCAGACTTAAAGCTTGGGCCCCTCCCAGGGCATTTTGGCCTCGTCTGGCTCTGTGTGCACTGGCCAGGCAGCCAGAGGGCTGTCTCTGCGAATGCTCGCTCCCAGGCTTCTCAGCCTGGTCTCTGCTTCCCCACTTCTGGGACCCTTGTTGCTTTCACCCTCTGAAGCATTTCTGAAGGGGCTATTCATCTTGTCCCTTAAATTATTTCCCTTTGAACTTCTGCCTCCGCCCCAGACATTTCCTCAGAAATCCTTCACTTCCTTGCTGGCGCCTCGAGTCCTTCTTAATCCACAGAGGAGCCTGACTTCTGTTCATCTGTGTTCAATAAAATGTTCCGCAATTCACACCGGGCTGAGGTTTCTTTGTTCTTCTCGTGGTTTCTGCCACATTAGCTAATTGGGAGAGAGGCCAGGGCAGGGGTGGGAGAGAGAGAGCCTCTGCAAACTGACAGGTCCACAGAATTACCTTTACTTCAAGGTACTGTAAACAAAACAAAAGAAAAAAAAAACAACAGAAAAACCAAAAACCAAACAAAAACAGCAACAGAAGATGCACGTGCAAAGGAGTTTTGTTTCGAGCTCTTTGACGGCAGCTTATATGTTATGTGGCCACCCTGAGGCATCATTTAATTCCTGTGCGTGCTCCAGGCTGCAGGAAGGAGCCTGGACCTGGGCCTTGACCCTTTGGGCAGCGCTGCTGTGCTGGCTAGACTAGAGCTTGGCAAACGCCTCCTGACCTCTTGCTGGGAACCTGAGATAACCTCTACCTTGCAATGAGATAGTGAAGACTAAGCAGTGCTTCTTGAAGCATCTGGAAGACCCTACTCGTAGTATTTTAGGTCCAGAAAGTCTCTAACCCCCAGGAGAAAGAAAGCAAAAAAAAACTCCAGGGAAGCCTGGGGGAAAAAACAGTTATTTATGTGTCTCTTGGATTTGGGACTATTGACTCCTCGATTCCTTAGCAGAACCTCCCATTAGGTTCTTTTTCAAATGACCTCTACTGACTTCTGTTTCTCATCATTAAGCGAAGTGTGCAGGCCGGCGTGGCTGGAGGTCAGGGGTGTGCAGGAGACGGACGTTTAGAAGGCACTGCACAGGCTGTTCCCAGCCCTGCCAACAGCACTTCTGGATTCATCATCTAAGGTGTCAGGCTCAGGGCCAAAGGCTATGTATACGTTTTCTCCTTTACTCTTAACAGCTAACAATAGGAGATGGCTAAGATTAGCCCATTTCGCAAATGAAAAACAGGCTCAGAGAGGCCAAGTCATCTTATCCGAGATCACATAGTTGGCTTGGGATCCAGGCTTCCAGCCGGAAGCTGCTCCACGTGTTCCTTAGACAATATAGAAACTCCATGTGCTGGAAATGCAGCAGGGAACCGAACAAGTCACGGAAAGTCTCTGCAGTCAAGTCGTTCCCACTAGTCCTCACTCTTACTTGAAAAAGGTTTGCATTTGCATGTACGTCTGTCCAAACAACTTACTGGGATATGCAGAGATCAGGGCATATTTTAAATTCTGATCCTTTTTCTACTCTCCTCCCAGTGGTATGGAGCATGACTGATCTCTGTTGCTCTCTCATAGAATGGAATTTGACAAAAGCGTGGGAGTTTTATTTGCATGCCTTCAAAGCCATCATAAATCAGATCTCAGAAGTACCTGTTCCTAGAAACTACAGCTTATGTATCTTTTCCTTCAGTCTCATTTAGGTGCTAAATGGCAAAACAAAAAAATGACAGTAAGGGAGTTCCCGCCATGGCGCAGAGGAAACAAATCCAACTAGTTTTCATGATGATCGGGGTTCGATCCCTGGCCTCGCTCAGTGGGCTAAGGATCTGGCGTTGCCCTGAGGTGTGGTGTATGTCGTAGATGGGGCTCGGATCCCAAGTTGCTATGGCTGTGGTGTAGGCCTGCAGCTGTGGCTCTAATTTGACCCCTATCCTGGGAACCTCCATATGCTATGAGTGCAGCCCTAAAAAGCAAAAAAAAAAAAAAAAAAAAAAGGAAAGTAAAAAAGATATTAATAATGGAAACAACTAATATTTATGGTGTGATTTCTCTGGGTAAGGCCCTATTCTAAGTACTGTACAGAAAATAACTATTTTAACTCCTGTGAAGGAAGAAATAACTACTTTACAAACTATGAAATAAGAACCAAAGTTATCCCCATTTTCGACATGAGAACACTGAGGCACAGAGAGGGGAAAACTATCCAAGTGTACGCCACTTGTCAGCAGCAGACCCAGGAATCGAACCCCACTCGATCATCTACACCAAGCCTGTCCTGCAGCACCACATGTGTCTTCATGTCGGTTTAGTGATTATGAACTAATTTTACATGCATTATTACCCCCATTTAATTCTTACCTGTACCTCATTATAGAGGAACTTGAACAGGGATTGTCATGTCCAGTTTACAGATGAGGATATTAAGGCTCAGAGTGACAAAATACCCTATTTTTTCCTCCATCTTTTAAAGTTCTATTGAAGTACAGTTGATTGACACTGTGGTGATAATTTCAGCTGTACAGCAAAAGGATGCTATTATGCATATACACACAACCATTCTTTTTCAGATTCAAATACCATAACTAGGAATAAACGACAGACCTGGCAGCACATTCCAAATTTTAAAACTTCTAGTCTGGTTCTTTCTAGCTAAATCTTCTGTCTCCTGAGGGGATCTAGCTGTGCCCTAAAGCCTGCTCGGCAGGGCATCCTCTTGGAGACAGAAGAGCAAATGTGCTTTTCAAGGTGGGTTTTGCATGGAACCCTTTTTTTTTTTTTTTCCTGGAAGAATTTATTAATGCAGCAAGTAAGGAGAACACCAGGAGCTTTCCCAAAGCAGTGTTGCATGGGAATTTTTTGAATACTTGAATCTAATCATTGCACACACACAGCATCACAGCTGCATGTAGGGAAGGGTGGTGAAAACCTAAACCCCTGAGTTGAATTTTACTCCCCTTCATAACTCAAGAATTTGCATTCCCCAGAGACGCCATCAGTGTTTTTTACCGCACATCTAATTACGTCCTAGCAGAGCAAGCAGGTGACAATTAAGTAATTTAAGTTCCAGGATTTTAACAGACATCAAAAGCTGGGAGTCAGGCAGTGGGCCAAGGACCGTGGCAGCGCTGAAACCAAGGGGAGAAATGCAGTGATGGTGGGAGCTGGGAAACCAGGAATGGGGGCCGGAGAAGGAGCCCGGAGTTGGATTTCAGGGGCAGCCCTTCGATGGTGCAGAAGCAGAGGTGAGAGGCGCACGGCCCAGCGAGGGAGAAGGGCAAGAAGAGAGATCAAAGGACCCCACGCTCCTTGCAGGATTCAGGAAGGTGTCACACAGGAGGAGGCTCTTGAAGTTGTCCTCTAGGGAGCCAAGGGCGTCGGGAAAGGGGAAACAGCGCATGCAGAAGCACGGAGGTCTGAAAAAGCGCCTGGGGCCTGGGGATCAGAAGATGGGCTGCTCTGGCTGAAACACAGAGGGAGCTTGGAAGGCAGGAAAAGAAGATTGACAGGAAAGCGGGAGCGGGAGGCCAAGGGCCTTGAACATCCTTCTAGCTGTGAGCAAGTGGACACTCAACCTGAGAGAAAGCCTCTCTCGCCCGTGGGCTAACTCAGGTGATTATTTATCTGGGTCCAGATTTAAGTACTTGGTGAAGAACATAACACACTTGTACTGAGCAACTGACGTTGTGGTCCAGTGGCTCAATTACTAAATACTCAAGGGTTTCTCATTTCACTTCTTCTGTTCTTCTTGACCTACCCTCAAAGAAATTCAGCCTTTGGAAATGAGTCTTTTGTTTTTAAGATTCTTTTTTACTATAGTTAATTTACAATGTCCTGTCAATTTCTGCTGTACAGCAAAGTGATCCAGATATATATATATGTTCGTTTTCTCACATTATCCTCCATCAGGTTCCATCACAAATGACTAGATCTAGTTCCCTGTGCTGTACAACAGGATCTCATTGCTTATCCACTCCAAATACAATAGTTTGCATCCACTAACCCCAAACTCCCGGTCCATCACACTCCCTCCCCCTCCCCCTGGCAACCACAATTCTGTTCTCCACATCCATGAGTTTGTTTCTTTTCTGTGGAAAGGTTCATTTGTGCTGTATATTAGATTCCAGATATAAGTGATACCATATGGTACTTGCCTTTCTCTTTCTGACTTACTTCACTTAGTACGAGAGTCTCTAGTTCCATCCATGTTGCTACAAAGGGGATTGCCTTTTTACGTCTGAGTAGTATTCCATTGTGTGTGTATACATACCACACGTTCTTAATTCATTCATTTATCAATAGACGTTTAGGAAGTTTCCATGTCTTGGCTATTATGAGTACTGCTGCCACAAACAGAGGGATGCATGTATCTTTTCAATGAAAGTTTTGTCTGGATACATGCCCAGGAGTGGGATTGCTGGGTCATATGGTAGCTCTATATTTAGGGGCAAAATTTCTAAAAGTTGTTTTTGTTTTCACTTCTGCTTTCTCTGTCTCTCACCCCTTATTTCTGTTTTTGTTTCGGCTGTTCCGTGGCATACGAAAGTTCCTGGGCCAGGGATGAACCCACCGCAGAGCCACTGCAGTGACAATGTCCTCTCTTACTGTTTTGCAAAAATTTCCTCTCCACTTCTATGCTCTTTGTGACTCTTTCCTCCCCCTCTCACTCTCCCCACTGCCTTCACCCTTCGATAACCGCCCCTCCCTCTGCCTGCCGCGGACCACACCTGTCCAGCACTGAGCTCTCCTAGGGCGGGAACACGAAGCAGACAAACCAGAACCTTCTCGCATCACTAAGTACAGTCAACGTCCATCCTACGCTCCTCGTGAGCTGTCTCCCATGCTGCACTGGCTTACATTTAAGGGCTCCTTTTACTTTTTAAGTCATTCACTCAGTACAGATTATCAAGCACGTGTGTAGCTGGCTGAGCACTGGGCTTTGGAGGGTCAGAAGGGTGGGGAGTGACCAAGATACCACAAATTTAACACAAGCAACATTGGGTTCTTTCTTAATCTACTCGGTTTCACTTACTCCTCATTATAAACTTGTGAAGGCAAAATATAGTCTCTGTTCTCCAGAAGTTAAAATGGAGTTGGGGGGAGATAGGCCTATAACTAAAAAAGCATATCTAGGCAAAAAAAAAAAAGGGGGGGTGGTGTCTAAAATCAATGAGAATAAGGAAACGGTTCTGTTGGATGGGGCTCCTTGGCTTCGTAAGGAAGCTGGCACCGAACTTGAACCTGGATGGGCAGGTGGGATCTTGATAGGGCACAGGAGTAGTTCAAGAGAGAAAGAAGAGCAAAAGCAAACATGCAAAGGCAGGAATCAGTGAGAGGCACTGTATGAGGGCACGTGCGCTGAGAAGGAGGGTAGAAAAGTGAGTTTGGGTGTCGGTTATAAAGGTTTGGACGTAACCAACACCCTTACTCTGTAAGAATATATGAAGATGATGAATGTATTCACAGAACAAGAACTGATGAGCTGGCGGCGTGTTTCTTAGCTTGCCTGGTTTCCGGGAGAGAGGCAGCACCCAGACCTTTGGAAGTTCACACGCCAGGGGTGGAAGAATAAGATTCCATGACTGGTTGGAGAGGACTGTGGCTCAGACAGTGATCTGTTAGGAACTGTGGGTTGGAGGGGTGTCCTTTGGGGATTGGGAGCGCAGAAGGGAGGGGCTGAGGGCTTACAAGATGGGAGCAGTGAGGCTGAGGGGTAGGAAGGACTTGCGAGGCAGAGCGTCCTCGTGGAAATGGAGAGGAGGGTGAATGAGGAGCCGGGAGAAGCGGTGAGAAGGAAAAGGTGGGCCCAACTTTGGAAAGCTCTAGAAAAGCCTGTGCAAGAGACATTCCCAAATTCTGACCAGTTCTTGAGCATTCTGTTGTTCCTGAAGGTTCGTTTCAGGATATAACTGGCAGTAACAGACTGCCTACTCCCCTGCCTCCAAATCCTCACCCTTCCAGCAAATCTGTGAGGCAGATGAGATTATCCCCATTTTACAGACGAGAAAATGAGGCCCCGGGAGGTGACACAAGTTTCCAGGGCCTGTGGCAGTAAAGGGCTGATGGCTTCCAGAACTTCCCCAGTTCCCTCAGCAGCCCAACCTTCTTCCAGATAAAAAAATGTGAAAGTAGAAACTACAGAATGATGAGCACACGGGAGGAGTGGCTGATGGCTCCGGAGGCTTCTGAGCGAGGTACTGGTCTGTGCTGAATTACAGGATGGACTCTAGGAATGTGGGAGGGGCAGAGTTATTTCTCGCTTTACCACTGACTTAAGGAGAAGTACCTCCCTGTTTTGATCTTTCACTTTTCTTGTTTGGGGGAACGATCTTTTCAAAAAACCCCAGGGGTTTAAATAGGTAGATAAAGCCAAATAAAATGCTCCGGTCACTTTTCTGGGGTCTCTGATTCTTGCCAAAGAGGTCCTTTCAACCCATCTCTGTTCCCCGGTCCACCCCTCCCCGCAGCAGGTGAGCCTCTGAGGTGCTCCCAGGCCAGGCTTTTAACCCTGTTAACAAGGCTGGAGGCGCCAAAGTGGGCCCCTGGGGGACCAGAGGGACGGGGAGGCTCCATCATAAAGGGCTGTAGTTAAAAGGAACAAGAGGTGCCAGAGAAACCCTAGGGCCTTGTTTTCTCTTTGTTTGGAGTATGGGTATTTTAAAAACCAGGAAGACACAACAATTTCCATTCCTGAGCCCAGAGCATGTCCAACAATGCGGACGACCTTCAGCCATAGAGCAGTGCGGTCTCTGCGGAAGCAGGAACCCGAACCCGCGTCAGATGCTATTCCCCCCACTTTTGGAATCCCTGCCCATCCTGTGGACAGAGGCCTCTTTTTTTTTTTTCCTGCTGTTAGTCTCCCTAGTACCTGGCATCCAGTTGCTGCTTCCAGACCCAGCTGCCCTCCGGTATCCTTCCCGAAAACTCGATTTCCCGGCGGCGAGCAGGCAATCGTGCAGACCTGGTCCTGGACTGTGGAGAGGGAAGAGCCGGGTGGGCGGGGCACTCCCTCAGCAATGCCGGGGAGCAGTGGGGGGTCGTTTGTGCTCCTGCCATCAAGGCCGCGGTCCCCCCCCTCCGAGCCGGGGCTCTGAACAGACCGGACACCGAGGCGGAGGAGAGGCTTGGTGGCTCTAATGCTTCGTGGTCCAGGAAACCCAGAGACCAGGTAGTTTAGTAAAAGGCCTCCGATTTGGAGTCACTTAGCAATGTCGCCAAAGCCACAAGGTTCACAAACTCCAGATAAGTTTCTTTTCTGCAAAATGGGGGAACAAAGCTTACTTCACTGGCCAGAAGTGAAGATTAAACGGGGCGACGGCACTAAGTTCTATGCACAGTGGTCGATGGAGTAAATGTTAATTTCCTTCCCCTTAAATTCAGGAGCGCTGGCCAATTTTCAGACTTCCTTTTCTCAAAAAGTTAAAGCAGAAAGTTCAGTGGAGCAGATGTAGCAGTGGGTGAAATTCTTCCTCCCACTGGGAAGGGCAGGGGGCAGGTGGCCTCCTGATCCAGAGACTGGGCTGCTATAAAGGATCTAACCTGGAGATGGAGACCCAAGCACAGAAAGAAGCTGTTGCCCTTAATTTTGTCTTGAGATTGTAGTATTATTAAAAATATGTTTTAATTCATTACGCAGCAAAATGAAAACATAAAAAGTTCAAAGAGTATAGAGGAACCGAAAATGCAAAGTGCAATTACCTTTCTTCTTTGGCTAAACAGTTACAGCACTTTATTCTTTTATTCTAAAGTTTGCCTTATGATTTTTTTTCCCTCCTTTTTAGGGCATGGCACATGGAAGTTTCCAGGCTACGGGTTGAATTGGAGCTGCAGCTGCTGGCCTACACCACAGCCACAGTCACAGCAATGCGGGATTCAAGCTGAGTCTGTGACCTACACCACAGCTCACGGCAATGCCAGATCCTTAACCCAGAGTGAGGCCAGGGATCCAAACCCAAATCCTCACGGCTATTAGTCAGGTTTTTTACCACTGAGCCATGATGGGAACTCCAGCCTTATGATTTTAAATAATATATGTGAAATCAAAGAAATTGGCATTTACCCTTTTTCACATATTACATCTACTATTCTATTTTTTTTTTACATTGGTAAGATTTATAACAATACATTTTTCCCCTCTAATTCCAATGAGTTGTTCCGTGTTTTATTTAGAGGTCATATCTCAAAACTGAAAACTGATAAACAACATTTATGACATTATTCAGTAATTGTACACTGGTGAATTCTTAGTTGCAGTAAACTTAATGGGGTGTTTGGAGCCAAAAGAAAGCAATATATGTGTGAGTCTGCACACTACTTAGGTTTAGAGTTCAATGGTATATTACTTTCTTCATGGCCTAGAGAGAGCTAGCATAGACACGGACATTAAAATTGGTTCTGGACTCATAATATGCCTTAGATGCCTGGCAGAGGCATACCACATACCTGCTGGAGACATAGGCCTCCACTCAGGTGTCATTGGAGGAGTCTCACTACAAAGAAGGGGAAAGGAGCAAGTACATAAAGGAGCATACACACCATGAGAAGTCAAGTACAGTCAACGAAAGGAGGTAACAGGATGCAAACTCCTCAAATTTCAATAACTGAACAACCTGTTCGCTATTAAAGAGTAAGTTTCAAAAAATAAAGGCATAGAGGAAACAGATGAATGACAATGAAAGCAGAATAAATTTGAAAAACCTATTAGAACTTCTTTTTCATGCAGAAGTTCCTGGGCCAGGGATCAAACCCATGCCACAGCAGTAACGATGTTGAATCCTTAACCACTAGACCACCAGGGAGTTCCTGAAAAACCTATTAGAACTTTTAATTGTGAGCTATATAGACATGTTCTGAAGGTGTTTTCCAGAAATTAGTGAATACACATTTTAAAGCACACATAGAACATTTTTGAACACCAACTCCATTCTTCATCATTAGCAGGTCTCAGTAAGTTTTGGAGTATCAGTATCATACTCTTCTCTGACCGTGATGCAATTAAGTTAGAAAGGAATAGAAGAAAAAAGTTCAAAACAAAACCAAACTAAAATGTTTGGAAAATTTAAAACATACTTGTAAAGACTTCATAGTTTAAGGAAGAAAACGGAATGAAAGTTAAATACTTAGTGCTAAAGGAGGCCAATTCCATTTATCAAAACTTGTGAAATATAGATAAAACATTTATTTATTTATTTATTTATTTTTGCCTTTTGTCATTTTATGGCCGCACCCGCGGCATGTGGAGGTTCCCAGGCTAGGCAGCCACAGCAACGCAGGATCCGAGCCGCGTCTGCAACCTACACCACAGCTCACAGCAACGCTGGATCGTTAACCCACTGAGCAAGGGCAGGGATCGAACCCGCAACCTCATGGTTTGTAGTCGGATTCGTTAACCACTGCGCCACCGCAGGAACTCCAGATAAAACATTTAGCTTTAAACAAATGCCTTAAGTGCATATATCAGAAAAGAGGAAAAATGAAAGTTAATAAGATAAGCATATGATTTTAAAGTTAGTAAAACAGGGAGTTCTTTTAGTGGTGAAGCGTAAATGAATCTGACTAGTACCCATGGCGGGTTGGATCCCTGGCCTCACTCAGTGGGTTAAGGATCTGGCATTGCCATGAGCTGTGCCATGAGCTCGGCTTAGATCCTGAGTTGCTGTGGCTGTGTTGTGGGCCAGCAGCTGCAGCTCCAACGTGACCCCTAGCCTGGGAACTTTCACATGCTGCAGGTGCGGCCCTAAAAAGCAAAAAAAAAAAAAAAAAAAAAAGTTAGTAAAATAAGAGCATCATAAGCTCTAAGCTCAAAGTCAGAAGAAGTAAATAAACACGAGAGCAGAAATCGGTAAAATAGAGATGATACAGCAGCATCAATGATATTGAAAGCTGGTTCTCTGAAAAGCCTTATGATCAACCTCTGGTAAAAACTAGTAAAGAAAACATAGGCAAGGCAAAAATAAACCACCTGATCATTAAAAAATAGAATTTTAAAGACTAAGATAATACTACACAGATACCAGAAAATTTAGAGAAAATGAACAATATTCAAGGAAATTACTGCTTACAAAAGTCATTCAAGGAAAAACCCAAACCCCAAGTAGTTCTACAATCATTAGAGAAAGGAATTCAGTAATTAAAACTATTTACAGTGGGTCCTAGTGATTTTACATGCAAATTCTTCCCAAGACATAGGGATATACAATTTCAACCTTAGATTGAAGAGATGTAAGGAGAGGAAAAGAGGTGACTTTCCAGGAGGCTGAGAGTTACTGTGGTTGGCCCAGTGTCCCTTTCACTTTTTTTCTCTACCAACAGAGCCTCAATTTTATTGGCAATAGCAATAAACAAACCTAAGTCTCTGAGTTTCCCTTAAGCGAGGGACAGTTATATGAACCAGTTCTGGCCAATGACATGGAAATAGAAATCTCTGGTTGGGGCTTCTAAATTCATTTTAAAATGACGGCATGTTAATAGCAAAGCCTAATAAATAAAGCACAAAAAGGAAAAACACAGAGTAATCAAAAACAATAGAATGATTTCACTAGCCGATGCAGAGTTTAAAATAAAATCTAGGAGTTCCTTTCGTGGCTCAGAGGTTAACGAATCCGACTAGTATTCATGAGGACGTGAGTTCGAGACCTGGCCTCACTCAGTGGGTTAAGGATCCGGCATTGCCGTGAGCTGTGGTGTAGGTCACAGACACGGCTCAGATTTGGTGTTGCTACGGCTGCAGCAGCTACAGCTCTGATTCGATTCCCTAGCCTGGGAACTTCCTTATACTGTGGATATGGCCTTAAAAAATAAATAAAGTAATATAAAATAAAATATAGAATATACTCTCGAGAATCCTCTATCCCCTCTGTCCTGGAGGAAGTGAGAGAAGCTTCCGGAAGGGGGATTTCACACCCCTCTACCCACTCCCCCACCAGAATTTTCCGTGTCCTTATCTGTAAAGTAGGTATCACAGAAGCTAGCATTGAACTTACTACCATCCTTGGGAAACACTATTTGAAGCAGGTGGCAAATTCCATGTAAAGCTAACTGCTGGAAGAGATTGGTATTTACCATAAAACAAAGCTGAAATGACCTGTAAGAGAGTTTCAGAGACACTACCAGTGAGAGGGTAACTGTTAAAGTCCATCCTGATGGCCCAGAGAGTCCCTTCTGGGATTCCTAGCCCGGCTCAGCCAGGAACATCTTCCTGCTTCCATCTTCCAGCCCTTGTTTTCTCCCCTCCCTGCCATCCCGTCTGTGATGTGCTGGGTGAGCTGATGACACCTTTCACTCCTGAAGGATTGCTCTACTGCTACGGGGAGTGGAGGCCTGGATCCTCTATCCCTACCCTGCTCAAGCTGAGACCAGATCAACTGCAAGTATTCCTGGCAGAGCCAAGCCCTGGTGCTCATCCAGGTAATCTATTGTCTTATACCGTGGCGCTCAGCTTCTCCATTTAGAATGTGAGACAATACGAACAAAAGTCAGTTTCTCCGTACTTCTGCTTGCCAAGTACAGGACAATATAAAACGGAGATTCTGTAAGTAAGGAAAACAGGGAGAGTGAACCCTGGGTAGACAACAATAATCCTCAGCCTCGTAGAAAGTTGTTTCTTTTTCATTTCTCTGGAATGGTGGTCTGGTAACAGAGGAAGGGCAACGTTTGGCCAACGGAAGTACTGAGAATGACTTCTGCCTATTTTTCTCACATTTTAAAGGGTGAAGCTGAGTACCCCAGCATAGGATGGTCATGCTTTGCTGGGAGCTCTCTTTAGAAAGTGGAACAGATGCACCTGAGGGAGCCAAGTCCCCTTGGGGAAAATATGAGCAAATTTAGAAGCATCAGCAATAGGTACTTTCCAGCCACGTCTGTTAAAATTGCTACTTCTGGCAGGTACCACCCAGTATCGTGCCCCAGCCGAGCTTCCCCGGACCAACCTGTTCTGTCAAAGTCCTCAGAGAAGCCAGTGCAACCTCTCGTTTTAGGTCAGATGCTTCACGCCGCTGCTGGAGACTCATCTGGTGACATTTCACTGCAGCGTGACTTTTTATTTAATTCCCACTGAGTCACATTCAACTCTGCTCCACTGTCCTTATTCTGCTCTAAAATTTTTCTCCTGTTTCTGAAAAGCATCAAGTTTATTTTCAGCTTGGGACCTTTCCCCTTATTACTTCTGTCTGGAAACATTCTATCCCTAGATCAACTAGCAGAGCTTGAACGTCATCTTTCCCCTTGCAGCCATCCCCTTCAGCTGTACCACGACTAGTGTACCCTCGCTTATGCCGTTCATGTAGATAAATGCTCTCTGAAATTAGCTTATGTAACTTATCAGTAAACAAGTTCAGTACATTATTTATCACCATATCTCCAATGCTTGGCTTATAGATGCTGTGATAGCTAACTTTATGCATCATCTTGGCTGGACCAGGATGCCTAGATATGTGGTCAAACAGTATTCTTGATGTTTCTGTGAGGATATTGTTAGCCAGTTAACGTTTAAATTGGTACACCATAAGAAAAGCACTTTGCCCTCCATAATGTGGGTGAGCCCCGTCTAATCAGTTGAAGCTCTGAACAGAACAAAGACTGACCTCCCTGCGCAAGAGAAGATTCTACCCACAGATGGCCTTATGATTTGAACTGAAGCATCAGTTCTTTCCTGGGTCTCCAGTCTGATGGTGCTCCCTGCAGATTTTGGACTTGCTGGTCTCTACAGTCACAGGAACCAATTCCTTAAAATGAATATTTATTTATCTATCTATTTCTATCTATCTAATCTATCTATCTATCTATCTATCTATCTATCTATCTATCTATCTATCTGTCATCTATCTATCTTACTGGAGAATGCTACTGGAGAATTCTGACTAATACAGAGGCTTAATAATTTGTCGAATGAATGTGGCTCAGCCATGATGGAAGCGCTTGCAGCAACAGCCCCTGCCCCACGCCCTCAACATGAAGGTACATATGTACCTGATCTCTTCTCTGTGCCTTTGTCCAGGTTCTTCTGTGTCTGGGAAATGAATGCATAGCATTTTCAAACCACCACTGGAAATAGCAAGGGGTTCATGTGACAATGTGGTATTTTTGTCAAAATACAGTTTGAGTGCTTGTCTATTTCGGTCTTATTATTACATCCTTCTACTTGTCATCATTATCCAGGTACTCCATCCTCCATTCCCACCTTGAGGGGCTCCAGGCCAGGATTCAGTTTATCTTCCTACGTATCAGTTACTCAGTAAATCATTGGTAGAAGAACAAGATTCACTCAGTTCCTTTACCGTTAGTGAGATCAGAATCATTCTTAACTAGATTGTTAAATGATGCTAAGTATGTGGTTTAAGACATGTGGAAGCCAGGAAGGAAGGAAGTGGTTTCATTTAAACACTCTTTCCTACGACGAGATAGAACTTCATCATGCTGTTCAATGCTTGAAAGCTACATATGACACACAGGTGTACATTAAAAGCTCTAAATCCAGACATCCTCAGAAACCCATTATACAAACAAGGATATGGTTTTGGAGGAGTGTCACTGAACTCTGGGTGAAAAGGTCCTTAGCTTGTATTTGAAATGGCCAAGGTGATGACTCCGGAAGAGACGGTCTCTCAGGTGGTGTAATCAGCACTTCTTCCTGCAGATGAACAGGAGGTGAATGGCACATGTGGTTCCAAGGAAATTCTCCTCAATCTATTCTAAGCTTTGCTTAAAGTTCCTGTGCTTATTTTAAAATAAAATATCCCTTTGGTAAAACTGCTTCACATTTTATGGACCTTAGTTTCTGAAATTTCTGTTTTCTGAAAATAAGTATTTCTTGTATAAAATATGCTTCCACACACTTCTTGTTCAGGTCTCTGAATTCTAGATTCTTTTTTTTTTGCAGCATATGGAAGTTCCCAGGCTAGGTGTCAAATCAGAGCGGTAGCTACCAGCCACAGCCACAGCAACAGCAACAGTGCCGGATCTGAGCCGCATCTGCAAGCTACTCCACAGCTTATGGTAACACCAGATCCTTAACCCACCGAGCAGGGCCAGGGATCGAACCCACAACCTCATGGATAATAGGTTCGTTACGGATGAGCCACGAAGGGAACTCTTATGAGTTCTAGATTCTTATATAAAGTCAGATCCTCTCCTGAAACAGACTTTCCTAGAAGAGGACAAGACATGATGATTTTACACTGATTCTCAGTATGAGCCAAGGGCAGGAAGGAATCTGCTCTCAGGAAGAAGTCACCACAGGGAATGAGTTCAGTTGGCCAAATCTCTAACTTCTAGGCAGAAACATCTTTATTAATTAATTTCCTGGGTATTTGAAATAGCACAGATTCTTTGTGATAACTCTTTTTCAAAATTAACATTTTTATTAAATCAGGTTAAAGATTGTTTCCTGTAGTGAAGTCAACAAGGGTTTTTAACAAAACCAAAATATACCTTTTTATACAAGACAGGTATATATTAGCAGCAAAACTACTTCTGAGATTTTATGTTCTTTTAGTTATTTTAAAGAAAGCATAAATAATGTATATTAGTTTGGAATGTCAGCTAATCCACTCTTCATCTTTTATTCTGTGATTTGGGCCTTCTAGTACAAATTATTTTATGATTCTCATTAATGAATACTATGAACAAGCCCAGTTTTGACTAAAGAGTAGTGAAGCAGAGTGCTGGTAGAATCAATATCACTACTACAGTCACATATTATCTTTAAAGTAACAAATGAGCACCATATAAACAAGTAATTGTGTAAACTCAATTTTTAAGGTATGATAGTAGCCAACTGGATGACCCAGTATTTGACTGTTACTTTAAAAATTTGGTGATATATAAAATTCATTGTTATATAAAAAATTTGGTGATATACAAAATTTTAAACAAATCAGATAAATACTTCAACCCCACATTGCTTGTCCATTTAAGAAAATTTAATAGAATTTCTGCATATAACCTGAAAAACTGCATGCATACGTTTGTGTATGTATATACACATACAAAAATATATGAATGTATACATATAATCTTTAGCTTTGAATGAATTTCTAAAATGAGATGAAGTCAAATCTCTCATTTAAATATATATGTAGAATGTAATATCACCAACTGAAAATATCTAATAAAAGTTTCTTCTCAGTGAACCAGAAATTCTGGCCATTGAAAATTTTGATGCCAAAGAGCTGTAATTCAGCTTACTATACTTTAGGCTTACAAATTAGTCAGCCAAACAAGAATTGAAATTACAACTGCCCAAGAAAGAAATAAGTTTTTCTCTTGATATTTCCTTCTAATAGCAAAAGGGAAATATCCATACAATGAAACTTTCACTTTTTGAAGAGTTAAAATTATTAAAGAAAACTCACTAGTCTTCAAAAATACTAAACTTTATATAAATACAATTTTATTACAGTTGAATTCTGGCTAGAATCTGTATTAAAAAGCTTCCTTTGGATTGTTTCATTTAGCACTTTAAGTCTCCATTCTGCAACTCAGATAACTGGCTCAGATTTGTTAGGTTTATATATATCAATCACATTTTTCAGAATTTGGTGCTGAGTTACCTGTGTACAACACTGTCAGTAGGAGAAATTGCACCAAATTTCAAAAGCAACATAAGAAAAAAAATCAAGAATATGTAACATAAAAAAGATTAAGTACAACAGGGATTCCCTTTCACCATTATATTAATGAAATACAATCCTTTTAATGCTTTTAAAGATAATGTCCTAACTTATCAAGAGGATGAAGTTTTTTTAGATGGCCCACCTTTATTTTTCAATTGAAAATCTAAAACAACAGACTGAATTACCTTTATCAATATACACATCATGTTACTGAAATGGTGACTTCATGTAGTTTTCTCCTTAAAGATGGCGCTTGCAGGTGCAAAGATGCAGAGATGCAGAGATGTCTACAGCCTTCAGATGTTTACTTGAAAGGATTCTTCAGCAGCACTTTCAAACTGGGTTTCCTCATCTAGCTGAAGATTCTGTCTTGCAGCCACCAGAAAACTTCATGATATTTTCAAGGCCTAAGGCTCATTCAGGACATGTTCTCTCTCTTCTAGTCACAGTTCCATGACAGAGGGGACAATATATTCTGCTTTCTCTCACTGCAGTCAGGAAACATTTCCTACAGAAAACGTGCTGACAGGCCGAGGTCCGCACGAGCGTTTTGAGAGAGACAGAGAGACAGACAGAGAGAGAGAGAGAGAGAGAGAGAGAGAGAGAGATGGGAACAGAGACAGAGAGAGAGAGAAAGAGAAAGTGCGGTGTGTGTGTGTGTGTGTGTGTGTGTGTGTGTGTGTGTGTAAACTACTGAGTGTAAAGTTAAGTGATTATAGGAGTTCTCTTGTGGCTCAGAGGGTTAAGGATCCGGCGTTGTGACTGCATGGCTCTGGTTACAGCTGGGGCATGGGTTTGATCCTTGGCCCAGGACCATCTGCACACCACGGGTGTGGCCAAATAAAAAAAAAGTCAAGAAAAAAATGCACTTGTTACTCAGTATTTTCTCAATTACTTCACTATTTTGCACAACGAATTTTTTACACTAAAAATGCCCAAGAGTAGCAAAACTAAATTCTCTTGGGCAATTAAGTGAAAAAAAGAACGTAGATCTTCACACTTTCCTGTACACATGGAAAGCCTATTAGAAGTAAATGCACAGGAATGAGAACGGAAGGGTTTTTTCCCCGTAGGATCGAGTCTGTAATCCTGTGGAGATGCAATGTTACGACACGGCCACACGGGGGAGCCTGTGCCCCTCCGATGACTTTTTGGAGGCGCCCGCGAGGACGCCGGTGAACAAGTTGAGAGTTAAGTGCTGAGTGAGACCTGGGCCATCCTAGTTCCTGGAACCGCCCCACCCCACCTCACTGAAATAAAACCGGCCCTAAGTCCTCCTAAATAACATTCATTGGCCCCATTTAGCAAGGGCGAAATGCTGCAAGGAGGCTGGGATTGAGAAAGGCATTCTCGGGTCTAAAGGGTGTGGCTCAGGCTCAGGAGACCCCAGCTCCGTTGAGTGGGTGGGGTTGTTCTTTGACCCGCCCCGCACGACCCGCATCTCTTGGAACCAAAGTGACAGGCAAAGTCCTACAGCACAGGCAAGAACCCCCATGGGTCAGAAGCGGGAGGCTCCCGGAGTCAGGGTGGAGACCGAGGGAGGTGAGACTGGGTACCTGGCGCACAGAGATGCTGCGGACCCGCCCTGAGCCCCCTGAGCGGGAAGAGCCCGGGGAGACGCGGCAGGGGGGAAAGCAGTCTCTTTTCATCCCGTGACCTGGCGAGAAGGGTGAGACTTCCGTGGGCCTGCTGGATACCACAGAGGCCCTGAGGCGTCCAGGTTTGCCCCACAGAGTATCTCTCAGGAAGGGACCCTGATTACAAAGGGAAGTGGGGGATGCGGAAGGAAGAGGCGGCCGCCTGGACCCGAAACTCCGCCTCGGTGGGACGCGCAGAAGAGCTGTCAGGTGCTCTGCTGTGTGCATTCCCCTCAGCCCCACCCGCAAAAGGAACCGCAACGGACACCTGCCACAGCATCCACGGTCAGCTGGTGGGAACCAGAGGAACCAGGACCACAGCTACAGCCAGTTCAGCAGAAACAAAGAGGAAACCCAAATAACACACCCTGCACGATGCTGGCTTTTCTAGTTTTGTTTCTCTCCTCCCTGCCCCAGTAGAGGGAGGTATTGCTCCTGGAGAAGAAAGGGACTCGTTGTGAAAGAGCTGTCACCCCTTTCCACTCCCAGGTGTCTCCACTCGGGTCACTTCAGCCTCAACACCAGTGGGGACCTCAGGGAAGTGAAAGCTGTGCGCTGGCTCTTGGACTATGGCACGTTTGCAGTTTTATTTCCAACTGTCCTAGACTTTCAACGCGAGTGCCTGAAAGGTTGTGGCATCTGCTGGGGTGTCACTAAAGGCAAAAAAGAGCCCTTTGACAGGATGAGACTGACATTGGTGATTGATTGGAAAAGAAATCCTCTTCAGATTTGAGTTGAGGCTGCTCAGCAAGCTTTTTCGCTTCATTTTTCTCCTTTTCTTTTCTTTCTCTTTTTCTTTTGGCTTTTTAGGGCCACTCCCGTGGCATATGGTAGTTCCCAGGCTAGAGGTCAAATTGGACCTGCAGCTGCTGGCCTACACCCCGGCCACAGCAACAGGACATCCGAGCCTCATCTCTGACCTAAACTGAAGCTCATGGCAACGCTGGAGCCTTAACCCACTGAGCGAGGCCAGGGATAGAACCCTCAACCTCATGGATACTAGTCGGGTTCATTTCCTCTGCACCACAGTGGGAACTCCTATTTTCTCTTCTTTAACCAGTGAGCCTGCTGGGCAGTGCTCTTCCCATGGCCCAGAGCCCCGGTGAGGGGGAAGGGGCAGCTCAGAGGTAAATTGCAGTGACCAGGGCACCGTCCGCCCTTCTCGTCGTGCCCCCGTCCTAGATCGTCCCCTTTCAGTTTACATTGATCAATAAATACAGCCTTGGGTGTTCTCTGCAAGTAGTGTCTCTTAAAAACCACCTAAGTGGGCGAGCAAAGTGCAGTGGACATCATAGCTCCCCATAGACACTTATTCCAAACCTCCTGGGCTCCCAGCACAAGGAGGCCTCTTGCCTCAGCTTTAGGCCTCCTGCCCTGTCCCTGTCTCCTGGCTGTGACATTCCCAGAGGGTAGGGGACTGTCAGCCTCAGTGACGACTTACTCGGTGTCCTGCAGAGTATGCCTGTGTGTGTGTGTGTGTGTGTGTGTGTGTGGTGTGTATGTATGTGCATGTATGTTAGACTGGTGCGTGTGTGTGTGACTCTGTGTGTGTGTTGTGCGTGTATGTGTGTATATGTTAGATGGTGTGTGTGTGTGTCCGTAATTCATAGAGAAGCATCTCATGTTAGAGGAGAGAGCCTCTCCTCCAGTCACCTGTGCACAGGTGCGAACACTGGAGCCCGGCAAGGACGTGGATTAGGCCAGGATTAATCAGCGGCCCTGCGGCCCGGTGAGGACTAGGAAATAGCCCTAGTGCCCTGGAGAGCCTGTGGCTTGGCACCCTCCCGGGCGTGGTGGGGAGGCGGATGGAACGGGTTTTCTGAGGACCCTCTAGTCAAAGGCATGAACACAGAATAGTGCTGTTTCTTACGGTCACTCCTCCTCCTCCTCCTCCGCTCCTGCCACCCGCGCCCAGTCCAGGGCCTCTTGCTGACGAGGCTCCTCCCGTGGGGGTACCTGCAAGGTGACCCAGGCTGAGCCACCTTCCACAGTGTCTGCTTCACCTACAGCGAAAGCCACATCCCTGACACGACAAATCACAGGAAGGCAGGGAGTTTAGTCCCTTGTCTCCGCATCCCTGCTCTTTCTAGGAATTGTTTTTCATTGTCACGACACTTCTGCCGCCAAGTGTGTGGGTCTTCCACTCCAAGCCATCCTCCAGTTCTCTGCAGACACCAGCTGGGTGTCCTACAAGTCAGTTCAGTTCTGACACCAGCTCCCTGGCTTCCTTCCGTCCCATGAGGACACGATGAGAAGACGGCCGACTATGAACCAGGACACCAGCTCTTCTTGCCAGACACCAAATCTGCCAGCAGCACCTTGACTGTAGATTTGACGGCCTCTAGAATCAGGAGAAAGAAATTTTTGACCTATGCAGAGAATTTTATAAACGTATGCCAATTAACGTGGGTTTTTAAGAGAAAGCTGGCTTCCTTTAGGATTGAGGGGAGGTCTGCAACTCTACAGCAGGCAGCAGGGGCGGTAGGAGGACACGAGCAGACACCTAGGGAGCCTGGCCAGTCCCAGGGCGGCAGAGTGGATGCTACCAGTTCCCTAAGGGCACGGATTTGTGGGCTTATGTTGGGGTGGGGATGGGAAGGGGACATGCAGAGGGTGCACTGGCAAGAGAGAGGTTATCAGATTTTGCAAAAAAAATAGAAAAGCATCTACACACTACATACCATGTGTGTCTGTGTGTGTGTGTGTGTGTGTAGTAGTTATAGGCTGAATGTTAGCGTCCTCCCCAAATTCCTATGTTGTAGCTCCAGCCTCCAATGTGATGGTAATTCGGTTTGAATTAGGTCATCAGAGTAGAACCCTCCTGATGAGATTAGTGTCCTTATAAGAAGACAGAGTGCAGCCTGTCCACAGCACGTACCAAGGAAAGGCTGTGTGAGCACAGAGCAAGAAGGCAGCTGTGCACAGACCAGGAAGAGGGTTCTCATTAGCAATCAAATCTGCTGGCACCTTGGTCTTGGAATTTCCATCTTCCAGAACTATATGAAATAAATGTTGTTTAAGTCACCTGATATTTTGTTATATACGTGTGTGTGTGTATAACAGTTTTATATGTATATAAAACTGGTATATATAACCAGTTATATATATAACCAGTTAACTGGTGTGTGTGTATATATATATGTATATATATATATGTTAAATTTTTTTTTTTAGTATAAATATATTCATTCAACATTAGGTGAATCTTCTAAAAGAAGCATTCCGTCAGAGAGTAAAGATTATTTTTTGTCTTTTTAGGACCGCACCTGCGGCATATGGAGGTTCCCAGGCTAGGGGTCCAATCGGAGAGCTGTAGCTGCCGGTCTATACCACAGCCACAGCAGCCCGGGATCTGAGCCGCGCCTGCGACCTGCACCACAGCTCACGGCAACGCCGGATCCAGAGAGTAAAGATTTAAGGAAGCATATAAAAAAAAAATGACATCGTATGCACATCTTTTTTTCATTTTTAAAAGTTTTATTGACACATATTTGATTTAAAAGGTTGTGATAGGAAGTTCCCTTGTGGCTCAGCGGGTTAAGGATTCAGTGTTGGTGCAGCTCTGGCACAGGTTGCACCTGTGGCGCGTGTTCGATCCCTGGCCTGGGAACTTCTTCATACCATGGGTGTGGCCAAAAAAAAAAAAAAAAGCCAGATTCTAAAAGCTTGTGATAATTTCTGCTGTACAACAAAGTGATTCAGTTATACATGTACACAAATCTATTCTCTTTCAGATACTTTTCCTACAAGATTATCACAGAATACTGGGTAGAGTTCTCTGTGTTGCATGGCAGGTCCCTGTTGGCCAGTCATTTCATATAACTCAGTGTGTGTACGCATGTCTTAAATTTGTATGTATCCCTACTCATATTAAAATGTAACAAAATCTGAAAAATTAAAATACATTGAATTATTGGGCACTAAATAAATGGTTTAAAATGTACAGGGTGGGGAGCAGTTTCTGCTGTGGTGCAGTGGGTTAAGGAGTCTGGCATTGCCACAGCTGTGGCGCAGGTCACAGATGTGGCTCAGATTCAGTCCCCGGCCCAGGAACTCCATATACCACGACCCACCCATCTTTTGCTCTGAACAACCTTGTAAATTCAGTGAATGAGGGAAGTAACTATTACCCTTCCATAAAGCCTGGACTCCCAAAGGGCTAGATACTTAGGGAAAGAATGGGGGGAAATGCACCTTTAGGCAAATGGAGCTGGTCAAAAAGCTTGTCCATTTTGGTTTGGATTTGGAGTGAAATAATTTTTTTCTGTACTCACCATCAGGTTTGGGATTTATATTTACACTCTCTTATGGTCCATAGGATAACCAAGCCAAGACATTAATCTAAAGATGGTCTCTGGATAAGAACACATTTGAGAAAATAAAAATCTTTTGGTACAACGTGCCCTGAAAGCAGGCCTTATAGATGTCTTGAATGAGTGGGTTGGTGTATTCATTAGGATGAATGCGTGGTCCCCTTATGCTCTTGGAAGGAACCAGAACAGGGAGGCAAGGGTTTCTGAGGAGCTTAATCTGTACTCTTGTCCTGGCCCCACCAATGTTAAGGACAGAGCTGAATCTATGGGTTACTTTACAAACCAGTTTTGCCAGTCTTAGCCAATCTTTGGCATTTCTACTGGACCTGGTCAATTGGCCTAACTTGCCATTTGTTGAAAAATTCTCCATTGACTGTGAGATTTTCTGTGGCAGGAACCATGTACGGTTGTGCGTATCTAGTGAGATAATCTTTTAAAATATTAATCCGAGTGCTTCTCCCTTCCACATTTTTGTACGTCAGAGGCTAGGATTAGCATTGTTGTTATAGGAATGCAAAGAGAAAGAAATGTCAGAGTTTCACTTTTGACTTGCAAAATAGTCTTGTAAAGCCCTTAACAATGATTTCCAGGGAAAGGAATTAATTATACAAGCCCCAGAGCAGAGGTTCTGGCATAAACAGGAGATGGGAGAGAGAGCAGATGAAGTACCAGTTTTCCTGCCCAGAGTTGAGAGAGCAGACTATGAGATGGTGGCAATATCTTTGGGACTTAGGTCTGAGAGAGCTGGTGAAGACCCTAAAAAGGAGAGGGAGGAAGATGGACATTCCAGATAAATTTGGAAGGATAGAAGAACAGACACCGGTACTTATTTTTTTCGCAAACCACTTAGGGCTGTCTGTTCCCAGCATAGCATCCAAGCCAAAGAACAATGGCAGCTGATCGAGCTGTCTGGGAACGTGGGCCAGAGTGTACCTTCCCAGGGCTTCATACCCCATGGAGTGCAGGAAAAGGGTTTGAGAGTTTCTGAACCCCACAGAGGTACCACAGAAGTGCTGGTGTGTGTGTGTGTGTGTGCAATGGCCCAAAAGCACATGGCTCAGGTCAACGAGTGAACAGAAGACATTCAATAAACAACTGAGGGCCCAGCAAATACATGGATATCAGTGATGAGTGATGGCCTAAGATGAACTATCAAACAGCAGGAAGCCCATCCCAGTGGAGGCCCCTTGGGAGTCTGCTCCACTTAACCCCACTGCTGGGGTGACCCACAGATCCTCACAGATCCGAGATGCCTCAGAAAATAAGGGAAGGAAGGCAGGGCGAGAGCCAGAATTGACAGAATTTAACTCTGGAATTCACCAGATTGTCCTGGAATTACCAAGATCATTTTCTGCGGCCATGCAGAATTGGATTCACAAGAGTTAACTTAGTCAATAATAGAGAAATAAAGACACAATTTAAAAATTGCAGCCATGAATCTGAGTCCTTGAAATTCACTTTCAGTAGTCCCTGTTCTTTGCACTGAACCTGGTATAACGTTAAGCTTCACTGAGCTCCCATAGTGGCTCAGCAGAAAAAAAAACTGACTAGAATCCATGAGGACGCATGTTTGATCCCTGGCCTCACTCAGTGGGTTAAGGATCCAACGTTGCCATGAGCTGTAGTGTAGGTCACAGACACAGCTCGGATCCTGAGTTGCTGTGGCTGTGGCTGTGGCTGTGGCTGTGGTGTAAGTCGGCAGCTGTAACTCTGATTCGACTCCTAACCTGGGAACTTCCATATACTGCAGGCGTAACCCTAAAAAGACCGAAAAAAAAAAAAAAGGTCACTCTTTAGATTGTTAGGGAGAGTAAATTTGGAAGACATACTGACAGCCTTCTCCCCTGTCTATCATCGTTTGGCAGGACTTGCAAACTCTGCCCTGGGATGGATTATATATAACGAGAATGCAGCTTAACCAGCTACTCACAGCCTGGTACTTTATTGTGAGAATGGAAGGGTGTGCTTTGAAGTTTATGTGGGATATGTATAGATTCTTCTCATTATCCAGCTAGGAATTTATTTTGTTTATAAAAAATTCCTCTTTATATACAGAATAGGAGCATGGGATCTAAAGGCCAGGGAGGGAAGTGAAAAATAATTCACCTTTATTACTCCCTCTTGTGCTCGGTGTGGAACTAAAGCCGTACACTTTTAAGTTAGCATTTTTACTACCCAATTTTATAATGTTTACATTGTAGCTGTGGCTCATGTGCTTGGCACTCAATAGAATTTCGAATGTTGATTGAAGGAATTAATGAATGAAAGTTGAGTCACATGCTCAAGGCAGCACAGGTCATAAGTGATAGAACCCGGAATCGACTCTGAAACCTATACGTTTCCACTATACTATGATGTGCATGCTAGCGTTATACTTAGTTCCTTGGTGATTGCTTATTAAAACCTTCTTTCTCTGTAGCCTTGGATCTCTTGCTCATCATTATTTTTACTGTCCAGAGTACCTGGGCCTAAGCATCCTTCCTCAAAGCAGGAGAAAAAGGGAAGACACACAGAGCCTCAGAGAGACTTCAAGGCAGACAAGGTGGACATTGAGGGACCACAACTTCATGGCCTCTATCCTCTCAGTAATTAGGTGGCCAGTTCATCTGCTAAGGTTGAGACCTAGAGACTGGGTTGGGATGGAGACATTCCAGGGCATAGAGTGGAACAGATTTAGATAGAGTTCTTTGGGATATATTAAAAAAATTAGAGTTGAATTTATAATAGCCAAGACATGGAAGCAACCTAAATGCCGACAAACAGATGAATGGATAAAGAAGATATGGCACATATATATGATGGAATATTACTAAGTCTTAAAATGAAACAAAAATGTCATTTGCAGCCACGTGGATAGACCTAAAACTTATAATACTAAGTGAAGTAAGTCAGACAAATATCATATGATATCACTTACATGTGGAATCTAAAAGATGATAAAATGAACTTATTTACAAAACAGAAATGGACTCACAGACACTGAAAACAAAACTTATGGTTACCAAAGGAGGGGGGGATAAATAAGAGTTTGGGATTAACAGATATACACTATTTTACGCAAAATAGATAAAAAGAACCCACTGTATAACACAAGGAACTATAATCAATATCTTGTATTAACCTATAATGGAAAAGAATCTAAAAAAGAATATATGTATGCATAACTGAATCACATTGCTGTACACTTGCAACTAACACAACATTGTAAATTAACTATTCTTCAATTAAAATAAAATTAGAGTTGAATAAAAGATTTGCTGAGTCTCAGAGAGGGATCCTTAAATAATTTGTGTGAGGGGTTAACTCTGCTTACAAGTTCCTGAAGGCAGATGTTATTATTCCTAAGTTGTGGATGAGAAAACCTCAAATTCCTCAAGGTTCTAAAGGTAGTAAGTGACATTCTAGATTCCTGTCACTGTCTATAACTATCCATACATTGTTATGGAGTCTGCTCTCCATATTTGTTTCTTGGTTGATTGTAAGACAGACTGCTCACTTGTTTCTTCATCCTCGTATTTTCCAAAGTCCTCAGCACATTGTGCAGTGCAGAGCAGGTCCTCAGAGGGCTGGGATCAGAGCCAGAGGGTGAGCTCTAAAGAGACATCAAAATAGACAAGCTGGGATTGAATCAATCAATAAGCCTCCTCTAGAGGCACTGCCCTGGAGAGACAAGGACAGAAGGCCAGGTAGGAGCCTCGTTCACACTCTCAGGGACGGATCCTCCAGGAAAGTGAGGCCCCCTGAAGTCCAAAGTGCCCCTGGCTCATCAAGATTTTCCTTCTGACCCTGAACTTGTATGAGGGAGGGGGTGCTCCTCTTCCTGCTTCTCCGTGAGTGCACCTCCATGGTCAAGGCTGAGTTACTGAGCTTTGTTGCTCCTTTCTCTTTATGACTCAGCATCCCTCTTCCAGCTCAGGATTCAAGGTTATTGAAAAGAGTAACTCATAAAATAACTTATCTGGTGAAGAAGAAATCTGGGGCCTTCACATTTGCAGAGGACCACTGGAGCCTGCCACAGGATGGGGATACCAGGGTGTACCTGTGTGGCTATGTATGTGTGTGATGCACGCATGCAATTTCCTGAGAGTGGGTGTGTGTCCATGCAGGTGTGTGCATGTGAGTGTGCATGCATGTCAGTGTCAGTGCCTGTGGCCTCAAGGCCTGCAGAGCAGATTTAGAGTCCTAGAAATCTCCCTGGTCATTCAGAAGGTAGAATTTTCTAGACTTTTCAGTCCTAGAGTGACCTGAGCCCATATACTGAATTAGATCTCTTGGTTGTGAAAATACCTGCAATCCAAGGCTGCACCACAATAAAACCTGACATTTCAGAAGCTAAAAATTTTTTTGTATTATTGAAGTGTTCTACATTTTAAAAAATCTTGTGAGAACTTTAGAACCTAAATAACACCGTAACTATGTATAATTATTCACATTAAATATTTGTTGTATCAATTGAGATTAGAATTTATTGCATCATTACACAGATACACACATAGACACACCAATAAATTATTTACCAGCATTGATATAATAGCTTTGTGAACTGGTGAGGGCCTCAGATTTCATTTAGTTTGTACTCCACCATCCTTAGGGTGTAAATTATATTCTCATGGTCCAAAATGGCTGCTAGAACTCCAGCCATCTCATCCACATCCTGGGCAGTTGTTGGAGGAAGGTAGGAAAAAGGCCAGACCTACTCTCTTTAAAAAGACTCTCTGGAAACATCTTGAAAGACCGCTTGTGCTTATGTGTGACTGAATAAAAGCTGGTATGGACACCCTAATTGCGAGAGACTATGATATGTTTACTAAGGTACATGACTATCTTGTCAGTAAAAATTGAGTGGCAAGTGGCAGTCCCTGTCACCTTCTCTAAATGCTCTTTCTCAGGTAAATTATCCTGCTAAACTGTCTTCACTCCCTGCTGGGTGCATGAGGCAGGTGGTGCCATCTGGCTGAGTCGTGAGTTCTTGCAGGGAAGGACCTGCGATCAATCTTTTCAGTCCTATTTCTTCAGCTGCCTTCTCTGGCTTGGTGTCTGGCTTATTATTAAGTTCAAAACCCCCATTTTACAGGGGAGAAAACTGAGCCAGAGGGAGACGGGATGCCTTACAATGCCACTTCAGTTATGAGTGACAACATTTCTTGTTATACTCAGAAAAAGAGAGATCTTTTTTCTCTGTGTTTTCCCCCTTTGGTGAGGAGAACATAAAGTCGGTGAGCATGAGGTAGGTATTTGCAACAGTGTTCATTCCCACCCAGGGTCTAACAGGTCCCACCCTCTGGCAAGAATGCATCCTGCCTGTGGCTATGTTCTCTTTTCTTTCCTTCTTTGTTGGCGCGAATTTCTGCCAGCCCAGGCATATTGCTAGATGTTTTCCATGTACCATTCACTTTAATTTTACAGCCCTTTCGAATAGATGTCTGCTCTGATCACTTCCACTCCACCCCACTGTGCAAGAGGAATTCCTGGCACCAGATAGTATAAGATGGCAGGACACCTGGCCAGGTGGACAGGTGAGGCTGATTGCAGTTCATTGGTCACATATACTCACCTGGACAGGTGAGGGTGAGAGCACTTCACTGATCACATATATTCCATATACTCACAGCCCTGGAGAGGAGGGGGAGGGGGTGCCACGTGCCTAGCAGGGTCACATGGGACCACAGTGAACCAGCAGAGCTGTAGGTGGCAGGCTTGGTGGTGACAAGTAGGTGAGGTGACTCTGGCTTTCTGCAGAAGGAGGTGATTGGCTAGCTTGAGTAGTTTTGTGGGCTGGCAGGGAGGTGAAACCCACTAGGCTGAGGACCCAGTGAGGTGCAGCTGGTCCAGCAGACAGAGAAGCAGCCAGGGGAGGATCCATCCCTACTGGGAAGGGGTGTATCTGGCCAGAGCAGAGCAACTCATGGCTAAGCCTCCTGGGACCTGTGAGGCTCAACAATGTCAAGGCAGCACACAGACTCTCGTAATTAGGGGTACAATGGAGTGTAATCATCCCCATTTTATACTTGAGTAAGTAAGACGCTGGGAGGGCCAAGTTGACACAGCCAATGTGACACTGAATTGGATACCAAAAGGTTTTTCTTCCCTCATATTGCTCTGTTATTGGGGCCCCATTCCCAGCTGATGAAGCCCCATTCCCAGCTGATGGAGAAGCTTCTGACCAAGGAGGAAACTGAGGGTCAGAGAAGTGAGGTGCTTCAAGTCACCCTGCTAGAGGTAAAAGTGGCAACGATTCACCTGCTGGCACAGCTGCTTGTGGTGCTGGCCCTGAATTGGGAGTTTGGTGACAGCCTGCTGGCTCCCACATCTCTGCTTAGCGTTGAGTAGGACATGACCTTGGTGCTGCAGATGGGAACATCAGCAGTATTTCCGTAGCTCTGACGATTCCTTAACAACAGGACAAGAGATTGAACTCTTCAGGGAAGGAGCTCTTTCTTTCTTTCTTTCTTTTGTTTGTTTGGCTTCTCTCTGGAGGAATAAGGACTAGGACCATTAAATTAAGTATATGCCTATCCAGGGGTGATACTCAAAATATTTATCAGCTGCTAGAAAGACTGTCAATTCCCTCTCGGCCAAACATTAACCCTACAGTTAATGGGTTAATGGGTGGATGGTGGAAATTTCTGGGGCTCTTGGAGAAGGGGCAGGGCAATGGGAAGGATACTCTGGGGCCCTAGGGGTAGGATTACTTACCAATTATCATGGAGGTGTTTTCAGTGTTTCTATATCAGCCCTCTCTGTACCCGACGACCAGCAATCCTACCCTCAGTTCCCCCCAAGTCCATAAGGTGACACATGTGCGGTTGTTTCCTCAGGCGTTGTTTGTGGTGGTGGGGAATTTGGGATATTCTGTGCACCCATCATTGGAGAGTGGATGACGCAGACAGCAATGAAGAGGAGATGTGGAAGTTCCCACTGTGGCTCAGTGTTAACAGAACCGAATAGTATCCATGGGGATGAGGGTTTGATCCCTGGCTCAGTGGGTTAAGGAACCGGCGTTGCTGTGAGCTATTGTGTAGGTCGCAGACGTTGCTGTGCCTGTGGCTGTGGCCAGCAGGTGTAGCTCTGATTCAATCCCTAGCCAGGGAAGTCCCCTAGCCAAGGAATTTCTGTATGCCACAGGTGCAGCCCTAAAAAAAAAAATGGAGATGCACACAGAGCAGCAGGAATGGAGGCAGGTAAAATCCACCCTACCTTCTAGAGTAAAACACATAAGGCTAAGATAAAGGACAAATGCTAATTTGCATAAATTAAAATGGTATGCATTCAACACAACTATACACATTTTGCAGGGACGTGGAAACAAAGGCTGTCAACAAGCTCATTAGAATGGCAGCCTATGGAGAGTTGGGGTGGCAGTGCAAGTATGGATAAAAGCAAAATAAATACTCAGGAGAGAGGCCTTGTGTGTGTTAATGATGACAATATGCTAGAACTGAGAAGTAGGAGAAAGTTAGCCTTCTGCAACCAAGAGAAAACAAAAAGGAAAGAAAGGTGTCTAAGTAAGTCTAGTTGACCAGTGCTCCTAGGTACAACTGCAGCTGCATTGAAAGAGGAAGGCTGGGTGCATGCAAGAGCCTGACCTGCTGTTTACTGCCAGCAGGGGGCTTACTTCCCATCTTGCTCCTTCAGAAAGGTCTTTTTGTTTTGTTTTATTTTGTTTTGTTGCTTTTTAGGGCTGCACCTGTGGCATAGGGAAGTTCCCAGGCTAGGGGTCAAATCGGAGCTGGCCTACACCACAGCCACAGCAACGCAGGATCCAAGCCGAGTCTGTACATTACACTATGACTCACTGAAACACCGAGTTACTCACTGTAACTCACTTAACCCACTAGGTGAAGCCAAGGATCGAACCCGCATCCTCATGGATCTTAGTTGGATTCGTTTCTGCTGAACCACAAGGGGAACTCCCCACCAGAAAGATCTTTTGACTCCTTCTCGCTACAATATCTTGATAAGGTAGAATTGCCTCCGTTTGGTGTTATTGCAGTAAAACATTTTCATAGAGAATTCTCCTGTCACAGACACTGGATGTGTAACTTCCACTGGCCTCCCGCTGGAAAGACCTCAGGCGTATGCTCTCTCCTACTGGCTTGATAGGGCTGCATGTGTGTAGACTTTATCCTGGGCACCAGTGTATCTCGTAAGATGATCAACTGTCCTGGTTTGCTTGGACTGAGGTGGTTCTTGAGGCACTGGACTTCCAGTTTTAAAACTGAGACAATCCCAGGAAAACTGGGAAGAGCTGGTCACCCTCCTACCCAGGTGACCATTGGGGGTACTATTACCAAGGAAGCAGAAAAGACCTTGGGGTTGTGCTCAGCAGTCTCTGCCATGGAGAAACTCTTTATTCTTCAACTTGGAATTGAAGACTAGACCCTAAGTTCCATTATACAAATGAAGATTATTAAAAAGGATGGTGTAGGGAGTTCCCTGTGTGGTGGGTTAAGAACACAACCTAGTATCTATGAGGATGTGCGTTTGATCCCCAGCCCTGCTCAGTGGGTCAAGGATCTGTGGTTGCTGCAGGCTGTGGCAAAAGTTCTGGATGTGGTCAGATCTGGTGTTGCTGTGGCTGTGGCATAGGCTGGCAGCTCTGGCTCCGATTCAACCCCTGTGCTGCAGGTGCAAAAGGAAGGTCCAGAATTCTCCCAAAGGAAAAACCATGAAGTGGACATATATGGTCTTTTGTGCCTCTGAGTTAGCTTTCTTGTACCTTCCCTGAAGTTTAAAGGCCTGCTACCTATCCCTCTGTCCATCCATCCATCCATCCATTTTATTCTTAAAGCAATCACTGAGCATCTGTAATGGGCCAGGCTCTCAAGGTACTGAGTTGAATAATACCACATAATGTCAGCCCTCAGGGAGCTCACAGTTTAACAGGGGAGACTCAGTCCAAGCAGGCAACAGCAGCACAGAAGTATAACTGTACCTGGAGATTTGTACAAAGTATATAATGGGACCCAGTAGAAGTGACAGTTAAATATGATTTGTGGGTTAAGGGAAAGCTCCAAGGAAATGAGTGATAATGATTCTGGAGATTAAGTTGGCATCTGCCAGGTAGAGAAAGGGGCATTATAGAAACAGGGTGCAGGTAGGGCCAAGGCTCAACAAGCACACAATAAGCAAAGGAGAAAGACGAAACTGATGTATTGGGTTGGAATGTAAGAATGGAGGTGTGTGTGTGTTGGGGTGGGGGAAGATGTGAGAGAATGGGCAAGGCAGAGAGAAAAGTGTGAAGAGCTTGGCATTGGCTAAAAAGGTAGGCTTTGGCCGGATTATGAGCAATCTGGAAGTCCATCCTTTGGAGTAGTTTTCCGACTTGACCTCTCAGACAGAGCCTTTGCTGTGCTAAGGTGTATTATGTGTACTGACAGGTGGATGCAGTATGAACTTGCCCAAAGCCTCTGACCATGGCAGAGACGTTCTATGCACCTCACCTTGCGAGTCCTCAGAGGACACTTTTATGTACCTAGGAGAGCATTCCTTTGTGCCTGGAGACTTAAGCAATATTCACTCACAGGGTTTTATCTTTCTTCTTCTTCTTTTAAATAATGTGCAAACTGTGTCCTTTTCTCTGTAGAATCGTAAAGTTTTAGAACTAGCTGGGACCTTTATGGACTACATGGGCATCAAGGGCCCCAGAATGCCTCTGGGCTTCACGGTTTCATTTCCCTGCAAGCAGAGGAGCTTGGATGCAGGAATCTTGATCACCTGGATGAGGGGTTTTCAGGCAATCGACTGCGTGGTGGACGGTGTATCGACCTCACTGAGGGACATGATAAAAAGGAGAGAGGAATTCGACCTAGATGTGGTGGCTGTGGTCAAGGACACGGTGGGCACCACGATGACCTGTTCTTATGAAGAACACACCTGCGAGGCTGGACTCATCATAGGGACTGGCAGCAATGCCTGCTACGTGGAAGAAATGAAGAAGGTCCAGACACTAGAAGAACTGAGGGCAGATGTGGATCAACGTGGAGCGGGGTGCCTTTGGGGACAATGGGTGTCTGGATGACATCAGAACAATCTGTGACAAACTGGTGGACGAATATTTTCTAAACTCCAGGAAACAAAGGTATGAGAAAATGATCAGTGGCACGGACCTGTGTAAAATCGTCTGCAACATCTTGATCGACTTCACCAAAAGGGGATTCCTCTTTCGGGGACAGATCTCAGCTGCTGAAGATGTGGGGCATCTTTCAGACCAAGTATCTCTCCCAGATCGAGAGGGACCGGTCAGCGCTGCTGCAGGTCCGGGCCATCCTCCAGCAGCTGGGCCTGAACAGAACCCGCGATGACAGTATCCTCGTGAAGACCGTGTCCGCCGGCTGGTGTCCGAGGATGGCGCCGCTGTGCAGCGTGGGCGTGGCTGCCTTCGTGGATAAGATCCTAGAGGACAGGGGGCTGGACCACCCCAGCGTGACCGTGGGTGTGGATGTGACACTCTACAAGCTTCATCGGCACTTCTCCAGAATCATGCACCAAATCGTGAAGGAACTGTCACCAAAGTGTAACGTGTCCTTCCTCTTATCCGAAGACGGTAGCGGTATGGGAGCCGCGGTCATCGTGGCAGTGGGCGTCCAGCACTGGGAAGAGGCAAGCAGCTAAGAGGTTCCCCCCCTGTCCCCTGCCGGCTGCCCTCCAGCACTTCTCTCTTCAAGCAGCGACCCCAGTTCTGCCCAGTGAGCTGCGCCGGGAGACTCGGGCGCCAGGACTCGCCAGAACCTGCGGAGGAGGGAAGTGGAAGCCAGCTACTGGCGCATAACGTAGGGTACCAAAGAGAGTGCGTGTTGTTAAAAATCCCTTATCTCCAGACCCTGCCACTTTGCATGATTTGATTTCCACCCAGCTGTACGTTCCCCACCTGTGAAATTTAGTGGCCTCTGTTTCTAATTTATGCATTCTATTTATTGGCCCAAGATAAAAAGTCACACATCTGACCCGCCTCAGGGGCCTCCACAGCCGTCCTTGGGGATGCGTCTCCTGTGTGAAACGTATTCTCACCAGCAGACACTGCCAGGCTCCTCTCCCACTGGTGCATCAGGCAGCTTTCTCCCGGCCCAGCACCCACTGCTGTCTAGTGTCCCCCTCGGGGGCACATCAATGTGCCACAGCATTGTGTGTCCGTGGAACTGGTCATAGCCACATTGTGACGGTCTTGCATTCTGTCTGTCTTGGGGGGAGGGAGGAAGTGGGCAGTCCTGCAGGAAGCCTTGTCTCCATTGGGGTAAATGACGGCAATTCAAAAAACAGTTCACTCATTGGAATTCCCCATCGCCTTTGTGAGCCATGAGCCATGTTGTATGACATAGTATACTTTGTACCAATTCAAAAAAAGAAAAAAAAGAGCTACCAGGGACTTTGGAGAGCATCTAGTCCAAAACCAAAACCACAGAGGAGATACCAGTGAGCTGTTCAGAGGCAGAGGCAGATTAGATTTCAAGTCGTTGTTTTTCATTTCATTTCATTTTATTTTTTAAAACTATAGTTGATTTACAATATTGTGCCAATTTCTGCTGTACAGAAAAGTGATTCAGGTATATATCTATATGTATATATATATTCTTTTTCTCATATTACCGTCCATCATATTCTATCCTGAGAGACTGGATATAGTTCCCTGTGTTATATAGTAGGATCTCATTGCTCATCCACTCCAAATGCAATAGTTCGCATCTACTAACCCCAAACTCCAGTCCAGCTCCCTCCTGCCCTCCTCCCCCTTGGCATCTACAAGCCTGTCCTCCATGTCTCTGAGTCTGTTTCTGTTTTGTGGATAGGTCTGTTTGTGCCGTATTTTAGATTCCATATATAAGTGATATCATGTGGTGTTTGTCTTTCTCTTCCTGACTTACCTCACTTAGTATGAGAATCTCTAGTTGAATCCATTTGGTGGCAAATGGCATTAATTCATCCTTTTTTATGGCCGAGTCGTAGTCCATTGTATACACGTACTACATCTTCTTAATCTATAGAATTCACATCTTTAGGTTTGGAGATCCTAAATATTTAAGGTACTTTCAATATAAAAAATAATATAATAGGACATTTAAAGTAAGCATACAAATGATTTTGTGAAAGAAGAGTGACCATTGTAGCAATAATCTGTAATAAACCACTCTACCTAGTTAACTAGATTTAGTCTTGAGCTGCCTGGCATCCAAGCAAAGAGATTAATGTGATGGTTTATATGCTTCTTTTTACCTGATAGAGGGTAACAGAGAAATATAGGATGTTATGTTGGTTTGAGTTGCTGCGGAGGGTTCCATCCCTAGCCTGGCACAGTGGGTTAAGGATCTGGTGTTTCTGCAGCTCTGGCATAGGTTGCAGCCATGGCTCAGATTAGATCCCTGGCCTGGGAACTTCCATATGCCATGGGAATGGCCTGGAAAAAAAAAGCAAATTATATCATTTTATTAGATTCCACATCTTGGTAGTTTCATATGATATTTGTCTTTGTCTGACTTATTTCACTTAGTATGATAGCTTCTAGATCCACCCATGTTGTGGCAAATGGCATTATTTCATACTTTTTAATAGTTGAGTAATATTCCATTGTACGTATGTCACATCTTCTTTATCCACTCCTCTGTTGATGGACACTTAGGTTGCTTCCATATCTTGGCTACTGTAAATAGTGCTGCAATGAACACTGAGGTGCATGAATCTTTTCAAATTATGGTTTATGCCTGAAATTAATACAACTTTGTAAGTGGACTGTATTCCAATAAAATTTAAAAAAAAGCAAATTGGTACTTTTCTTACCTCCAGAGGAGACAACCAGCTATCTTCTGTCCTTTGAACTTTAGTGAGACTGAAAGGTCAAGGGCAGGTTTGGATGGGGAGAGGGAAGGGAATGCATGGCTATGTGGGTAAATGGGTGAGAAAGGGAGACCCTGAAAATGAGATGTGCCCAGAGAGTGAGAAGATGGAGACCTGGGAGACAGGCTGCACAACTGCCACGTTTTCTTGAGATGCATACACTGACTCTGGGGATCTTTTCTGAAACCTTGGGGAGATGAACCTTATTGGCAACTGGTGATCAACCTCTTAGAGCTAACACATGACCTGTCTAGGTGCTTTCCTATGGGCATGGTTAGCGAAAAGAAGGTGGGGTTTCATATCACAGAGCATAAAAACATTCTGATGGGGTGGGAGGTAAGTGTGTGGGAGGAAGGAGGCAGTCAGGCAGTTTAGAGCATGTGCCATGGTGATGGAGACTGAGGTCAGAGGAAGGGACTCTAGATCCAGGGGACAAGGGAGCGCGAGTGTGTGTGTGTGTGTGTGTGTGTGCATGTGCGTGTGCGCGCGCGTGTGTGTGTATGTAGGAGTGCATTCGCCACTTGGCCTGGCTCAACCTTCATAAACTTTCAGGTAACCGACATGCTGTTTATGGTCCATGCGATGCTTTCTTGTTTATTATTTCATTTGCTTCTCATGATCACCCTTTGAGAGAGAAACTTTTTTTTATCAGTGAAGAAACCAGGGCTGAAAAGATAAGTGCCTCAGTTTCAGGGCTTCTGCAGGACACAGCAGGAAGAAAACCCAGGCTGTCTGACTCTGAATTCTGTGCCCCTTTTCCCCCTCCCTCAGGTATGCCGAGAGTGGAGCCTGTCCTTTCTGTGCCCACCTTTCACAGATGCCAAGTGGGGGCCCTTCCTGAGCCACCCTGTGTGCCTTCTCTCTCAGTTCACATGTGCCATCCAGACCCTGTAAGAAGGACCTTGCTCCAGACTCTTCTGCACTGCAGATGGCTTTTGCAGTGCTTAGAGATTCCCAGCCTTGTTCATTGTCGAGTAAACAAAGGTGGGCTTTTTGGATAAATGGTGATTTGAAAATGATTAAACGTCTAACTGCTGGGAGAGCTCTGGAGGCATTCTACCCAGATGCTGATACAATGTAAACATTTTTAGATTAATGTTAGATTTTATGCTAAAGATGAAGAATGATCTATGAAAATTTACCTTTTTTCAGGTGCCTGCTAACAGCAGTGTAGACAAATGCGTTGGATCCTCTTCCACAAGAGAGAGGGCAGGCTTGGGGAAGGCAAAGAACCATGAGATCAGAGAACAAAACATCTGTTCTCCAGTCACTTGCATCCCACCTCACCTACCATAAGATAAACGAAAATGCTGAAGACTGAGGTGAGGAAAGGTGGGCTTTCATTCCTCCTCTGCCATTCCTGCTCACTACCATCATCTCCTCTAGCCAACTCATATACGGCAGGTTTCACCTCCTTCTAGAAGCCTACACATACAGTGGGAATGCTGTGGGTTTTGATCAAACAAAAACGATAAGAGAACCCAAAGATACCATGGGGTACTTTGATGAGGTCAAAGTGCCCTTCACTTTTCCACACATCCCTCTGGTCCCATCGCCTCCCGTGTGCCTGGCTTAGGGCCTAGAACTCAACTCTGTGGACCAGCTAGGCACTGGTCAGAGGCGAGTGATCAGCGGGTGCTGGGCTGGGGGCAGCTGGCGGATTGCGTTTTGTGGGGTGGGAACCCAAGGAACACTGAGCGCCTACATCTTAGAGCAGCTGGCTCAGAGGAATTATTGCAAGTCTGCACAACTTAAAAATCTGCAGTTTGGGGGCGGGAGGGGGAGCGCGGGGGTGGGTCCCCGAGCGTCCCATTTCTCCTCCGGGCGGTTCACTGAGCGTTCTCCCTCACTGCAGAGGGGCGGGCGATGCCTCCTGGACCACACGCCTCCTTCGCTGAGGTCCTGGTTTGCTGTCGGACCGTGGCCGCAGGCATCTCCCTCTGACCCCCTCTTCCATCTGGACAGAAGGGGACCCCGCTTGTCCGCCTTTTCGCTGGGTGCATGGGTCCGCCACCTCTTAAGACTTGGTAAGTTGAGGAACGGAGCGTGCAAAAAGGTCTGGTTCAGCGCGGTGCGTGAGTCTTCAGGCAGCGGGGCTGGAGGTAAACAGGCAGCACCAGGGGCTGTTTGCTCCTTCTCACTTTGTTTTAAAACAAGTTGGGGGCCTCGATACTTCCTAAGAAAATTCCGGCAAATTCTCAGTGTTGCTTAGGCCGAGAGGCGGTTGCCGGAGCCGCCGGGGCAGCAGACGGGGTCGTCTGTGTCCCACAGGGTCAAGGTGTTCGCCGCCCGGGAGGGCGCGCAGGTGGGAAGCGTGGGGCGCGCTCCAGTTCCCCCCGGACCCGGCGCGCCACTCCAGGGGTGACTCTGCACTTGGGTCTAGGCGGGGGCGCGCGCCCGGCGGGGCCGCCTCTCTGTGCTTCCAACCGTCCGCCTGTCGCACGGCCTGAGCCCCGCAGCCAGCGACCGCCCGCGGCAGAGCGACGCTCCCTCGGCCCTGGGACCAAGGACTGCGAGCCCGAAGCACGGCGGCAGTCGAGGCTGGGACCAATAGGGCGGCGGCCCAGCGGCCGGCTCCGCCCCGCCCCGCCCCGCCCGCGGCTCGGGGGCGCCGCGCTTCTGCCGGGCGGGACGAGCCGATTGACCGACGCGGGCCACTCGGCTCTCCTTGCCGCCGCCGCCGCCGCGGCGGGCGCGGGACCGCGCGGAGACGTCTGAGCCCTGCGGCGCGGGCCGGCGGCGTCCCAGAGCGGAGCCAGCCAGAGGCCCTCGGACTCCTGCAGGTACCCACTGTGTCCCCACCTCTCCGTGCGCTCCGGAGACTTCTCCATGCCACCCGGTAACTTTCCCCACCTTTTGGCTGCCCTGCCCTGTCGTGGCCTTGGTCACGGGTTCACGACCCGGCAGATCTACCTCCGCAGGGGACTTTGCATCCTGCTGGGCGCCTGTCTCCAACGCTCTCCATCCTCCGGTCCCTAGAGCCCGTCGTCGCCGGAACCCTAAGGACCTGCCTGTTGCGCGAGCTGCCGGCAGCCGAGAGAGTGTCTGGGTCCTTCGGAAAGCCGCAGGGACGGTGTTTAGAGTCTGCTCTTGGGTGCGGGGTGGAGGATAGATGGAGGCGGGAGAATCGAGGAGCCGGGGGAGGGCGGCACTTCGCTGAGGGGCATCCCTGGGGCGTTTCCTTAGCCGGGAAGCCGTTCCTTCTCTTCCTCGAGAGGAGGCGCTTTCCTGACGAATGTAAGTGCTTCCCAGGCCGACCGCTCCGCCTTCTTCCCTGTCATTTTCCCCTCCCCTTTGCCCTGCAGCAGTGCAAGGCGCCCCGCGACTTTCAGGGAAGAGCGCACCCAGGACCGGTGTTCCGGTGCGGCGCTGCGCCCAGGGACTGCCGGTGCGCCCGGGTTGGAAGTGGCTTGGGGCTTGCAGGGCCCTTGTTGAGTCGTCCGCAGACCGTGCGTTTGGATCAGTGGTGCTGATGGGAGTGGGTGCCCCGGGGTCGGGAACTTTCGTTTCCCGCACCCCTCTGGGTGGCTCCGCCCGACTTCTTGAGGTGAATTGGCTGGCGAGCGAGCCAGACCTGCCGGCAGGGGCCGCGGCGAGCCGGGCTGCACGCCTTTCGCATTGCAGAGATCATTCTGACGCCCCCCCACCCCGCCCCCGCGCGCTCTTCCCCTGCTCTGCCTCTTGTCTCTTTGGGAAAGAAGCACCTTTTGCGCCCTTGATGTCTCCAGTGTCTGGACTGGGGGACACTTGAACAGACAGCCTAACTCAGACAGCCCAGGAACTCGCGTGGAGGGCTGCAAAGAACCACCTCCTCCCGCCAGAACGAGCCAGGGACCCTGGTTTGACGCTGGGGCATGGTGGGGGGCGGGGTGGTTTTTCTCATCATCCTCCGGGGAGAGTAACTGCTTGGTTTTGATCTTTCATTTCATCTCCCGAGTGTAGGGCAGGTGAGGAAGACAAGATCAGGAACCTTCCCGTCCCTTTTCATGTATTTGCTTAAGTGATTTGCGTAAGCATTCACTTAGAACTGTATAAGTTACCCCTAGTTACTCTCCTTTCTGGACTACTTGCAAATACCTGCCCAGGTAAACAGGAAGTAAGCATTTTCCTGAGCACCTGCCCCTCTTGCTAAAGGCAGGTGCCTTAGTGCTTTTGTCCCACTGCGTCTCAGGCTGCGAGAGGGTGGCATTGATTCTGTGGTTGAACTTGGTGTTCTGGGTAGTTCTCACTCCGTACAGGGTTATAAGCTGCTTGAGGACATCCATTCATCCAGTATGTGTTTACAACCCACCCATGGTGGCTGGGGCCAGGCCTTGGTCATACACAGCACAAGATGCAGTTTCAGTCGATTATTTTTTTTTTTCTCACCAGATTCCACCCTTCTCCGGTTCTAGTACTGTTAGTCATTTCAGAACTAGGAATTGTCATTATTGGGGTAGGGAGATGATACTGGAGTACTCAAGAATGCTGAATCCAGAGCATGTGAGTATTCTAAGGAGACTTGCAGAATCAGTCTTGTATCTGAGCCGTTATTACCTGGAAAATCAGCCTGAATAAAGAAAGCCATTAATGAATGCAGAAGAGCTAAGATTTTGCTGGTCAAGTGTATGAGAGCAAATTTGGAAGTTGGAAGCAATCTTTATTCTGCTCAGAAATATTAAAAATCTAATGCTCTGATGCTTAAATTGGCCGGCAAAGCACCAGCTAAGTTTTTTCTTCATCCATATTATTATTATTATTATTATTATTATTATTTTAAAAAGTAGGGGAAGAGTGGGCGCTCCAGCCCCCTCCTCCATCTTCAGTGAATTTTGCCTTTCACTGTTATCCTTCACAGACTCTGCATCTTTCTGTTGCACCAGAGGTCTCCATCTGTCCTGTGTCTGGCATTTGGGGCTGTCAGCTCTGAGAGAGCAGGCACTGTGGGGTTTTCCTCCTCTTCCTCTTCTTATTCTTCCTCTTTTTTTCCCCCCCCCCCCACAGATAACATTTCTTGGCTGCCTAACGTATGCAGTACTCTGTTCGGCACTTTTCCCGGCATTATCTCATTTAATCCTTAGAACAACCCCGTCAGCAAGTGAGAGGGTTCCCTTCTTTGTGTCCGTGTTGCTGTGAGAGCCAGCAGGGGACAGAGCCCCTGCGGGATAGTCTGAGCTTGGGATATTCTGACCCTGACCAGAGACAACAGGATGGGGCTGGGCCTGAGGTCTCACTGGCAGGCCAGGACAGCTCTCCAGGGTAGGCTGAAGCAGAGGGGAAGGAGGGCTTGCTAATTGTCTCTGCTTATCAGGTATCAGGAAGGTAGATCGGCCTGGGTACCGCTTGTGTGAAAAATCCACGAGGGGACATCATAGAGAACAGACCAGGACTAGGATCTTGGGCTCCAGCCTTGATTTCTATCTGCTTATGGCTCTTTGTCTTGACAGGGGTCACTTGGCTTCTCTGAGCCTCCATCCACTTAGCTTCCAGGGTCTAGCTGCCTAATATTGTTGTTACCCTGCATGGGCTGAAAGCTCCCTATGTATTAACTCATTTCATCTTGACAATGACCTTGGGAGGTAGGCTCTTCTATTACCTTATTTTATTTTATTTTTCTGACTTAAAAATAACAGAAAAATATTCTCTGACAGTTCTGGAGGTTAGAAGTCCCCAAACAAGGTAGCCCACGGGGCTGCCATCCCTCTAAAGGCTCTGAGGGCAATCTGTTCTTTGCCTATGCTAGCTTTTGGTAGCTCTAGGCATTCCTTGGCTTATTGCCACACTGCTCTGATCTCTGCTTCCATGAATTACTCTATTGCAGAGGAGAGGAAAAGAGACCAGTGAGTATCATGTACAAAGTCACATAATGAGGACGATGTGAAGCCAGGATTCTCTCCCTGGTGGTCAGGCTGAGGAGCCACTGTGAGTTTCTGCCCTTTCTGAGTTTATCCCTACAGCCTTGACACTGTCGCTTGTTGAATGGTGACTGGGAGAGGTGGCTTACTGTTACCAAGGGACTTTTTGACTCCCTGTGTCCCCTTGAAAAGAAATTTGAAAACTGTGCTAGAAACTATGCTATCTTCTTTCTGCTTTTGGCACAGTTGTCCTCTTTCCTGTAGAATACTGCCTGGCTGGTTGGGAAAAGGGGAGGCAAACCTTAAAGGTCATGGGCAAGGTAAACATTGTGGCTATTTCCAGAAAACATGTTTATTGTCCATGAGAAACCCAGGAAACTCACCGAACGCAGCACTCTGAGTCAGATCCATCAAAAAAGCCAACCAGTAACCAACTGACAAAAAATTCCTGTGTGGTTGTCCTGTGCCGAGTACCGCGGACACTGAGGACAGGCAGAATCTAAGACGTTTTCTCCAACTTGAACTGGCGGTGGACCTGGAGACTCAAGCACAAGACGGGACAAAACATGATGCTAAATATGAGTCCCGATAAAAGTCACAGTGGTTCTGTCACGTTTGTCTAGTCTAGTGTAGTTTGCAGAAACTTCACAAAGTTGCATCATTTCAGTTCTCCTGGTAAGTGTGATAGGTGACTGGCAGGGTGATGGTTAGGAAGCCTGAGTTGCAGATGACAAAAATAAGGCAAAGTGAGCCTTAGACTTGGCCATGTCAGGGCTATTCTGACCCCAGGTCATCTTCTTCCTGCCTCTCAAGGAGGGTGATGGATGTGGAGGGTCCTTGGAGGTGATGAAGTTTGAATTTCATCCTGAAGCTGGCTTTTAGTTACTGCTCTTGGCTAGCCAGGACGCTCAGGAGGAGAGAGGGAGGAAGAGAAAATCCTTTTTACTGTTGTTTTATTTTTGCTTTCAGTGACGTGGTAGGTGAAACTTGGAGAGAAATCTCATTTATTTATTTATTATTATTATTATTATTATTATTATTTTTGTCTTTTTAGGGTCACATCCGCGCATATGGAGGTTCCCAGGCTAGGGATCCAATAGGAGCTATAGCCGCTGGCCTGCACCACAGCCACAGCAATGCCAGATCCGAGCACGTCTGTGACCTACACCACAGCTCACGGCAACGCTGGATCCTTAACACACTGAGTGAGGCCAGGGATCAAACCCACAACCTCATGGTTCCTAGCTAGATTTGTTTCCACTGCGCCATGACGGTAACTCTGAAATCTCATTTATGATGAACACATTAACAATGTTTAGAATGTGCAATCAACTCTGGAAGTGGATTCAGAAGACTCGCCATCCTTGTCTTCCTTTATCATTTCTTTAGATCATCCTTTGAAACTTTGCAATACACACACCCACCCCTTATAAAAGTAAACTCTTCTTGCTAAGCTACAAATAGTTACTAGATTAGGTTGTAGCATTTGCCTTGGTGGGCAGGGGGGTCTTGCTCTCTTTGGAATCCTGCAAGCCTTGCTTGGAGTAGATGCCCTATAAAATTGTCTAATTGCACAAGTGTTGGAGTAAAGGCCCAAGAGACCTGCTTTTGGCAGGAACGTTACAGATAAGCAACCGGCGTGGTTGCTAAAGACCCCAGTGAATGAAGAAGCATCCTGCTGATGTTCTGAGCAGATGAGCTGAGCTAAACTGAGCACTCAGCAGTTGCTCACCGATACTGACATAATGAATAATGTGCAGGGTTATGTATATATCCTTTTTGCGTATACAAATACACACAAACATTTATTCAACAAGTGTATGAGTACTTACCCGATGTTATGTACTATGCTGGGGCTGGGTGAGGAGACAGACATTAAACAGATAAATGCAAACATTTAAGTAGTGGCGAGTGTCCTAAAGAACTTCATGGGAAGAGAGCAGCAAGGGTGAGAAGGGTGCTAGTTTGGATGGGAGAGCTGGAAGAAGAGAGGAGTTTATCGCATGAAAAGGCAGAGGAGGAGAGTTCCAGGTTGCAGAAAGAGCGTGCGGATTCTAAGGCAGGAATGAACATAGAGTGTTGGAGGAACCCCAGGGAAGGCGGAGGTGTGGGCAGGAGGTTGGGGGGGGGAGGGCAGGGGCCAGGTTATGCTGTACACGTTGGGCCAAGTTCAGGGTCTTAGTGTTTGTCCGAGGGCTGTGGGGAGGAATTAATGGATCTGTGGCAGAGGAGTGTCAGGAGCCAGATTATATTTCTAGGAGATCGCCTGTGAAGACCAGATGAGAGAAGAAAAGATTAGAGAGGTTCCAGCAGGGCAGGTGGGAGTCTAGTCAAGGCATGTTGGAGAGGTGGGACCTCAGGCCAGCTTGGACTGAGTGAGAATGAATGGGAGGCTAGAAGTAAGACTCTACACCTATAGTTTGGTTATGAAAGGGAGCAGAGAGACAGGCTGAGTGCAGGCGAGGGTTGGCATTTTGACTGCCCATGTGGAAGGTGACCCTGGCTGAGGTCACGGAGTTGAGTCCACCTCCTCAGTGAATTAACACATACCCATCTCTCTGTGTCGCTACAGCCTAGTGATTTTGTGATCAAACAAGGGATAATCTTTCTACAAACCTTCTTTAGTACTGTCATTTATATGTGTTAATTTGGATCATTTTTATAAATTGAATTAGAACTGTGAGTGGGTATGTGGGAACATTTGTGGTGAGATTCGAAGCATTTGGTCTTTGATGATCACCAAGAAGCTGCTCTCGAATTGGCTTAAATGGAGAGACATCAGTGATCAGCTTGGTGTTGAAAAGATGCCAAAAGCTTCTCCAAGATGCATGGGGGCGAGGCCCGATGGAGTGTTCCAGGCATGGTGATGAGCCAGCTTTCTGTGTCTCAGACGAGTCCTTCTTCAGCGCATGCCACTCTTCCTCTGTACCCATGGGTATCTTGGTATAAAGATGCAAGAGAATGACATGGTTTGTCATCTGGGAACTCATGGTTTGCAGAACATGCTGGCCTACAGACCCACAAGGAATATCACTAGAGCCTGATGGGGCCTTCAAGAACTGATAAAAGAATCCAGTGACCAATGAATGTAGGGAGTAGGAGCCAAAACAGGACCATAGGGTTGAAGATGACTCCAAAGACCAGTTAAGAGGCATCAACTTCTTGAAGACTCCTTTCAGCCATGCTTGCTGACTTATGTTCTGGCAGAGAAGTAGTGTGAGATAAAAGAATGCCAGTGGATTAGCAGTTTGGGTTTGAACACGTTTACTTTTTTTGTTTGTTTGCTTTTTGCTTTTTAGGGCTGCACATGCGGCATATGGAAGTTCCCAGGCTAAGGGCTGAATCGGAGCCACAGCTTTCCGGCCTATGCCACAGCCATAGCAACTTGGCATCTGAGCTGCGTCTGCGACCTACACCACAGCTTATGGCAACACCAGATCCTTAACCCACTAAGCGAGGCCAGGGATCGAACTGGCATCCTCACAGATCCTAGTTGGGTTCATTACCACTGAGCCACAATGGAAACTCCTGTTACAACTTTTTTTTTTTTTTTTTAACTTTCATTCTTCTGTGAACTGGCTTGGCTTTCCTAATCCCTGATCAACTTGCCAAGGTGAACCTAAAACCATTTTCTTCTCTCTCTCTCTTTTTTTTTTTTGTTTTTTAGGGCCACCCCCATGGCATATGGCTTATGAAGGGTCCTGGGCCAGGAGTTGAATCAGAGCTGTATCCTCTGGCCTACACCACAGCCATAGCAACGTCAGATCTGAGCCACGTCTACGACCTGCACTACAGCTCACCACAATGCCAGATCCTTAACCCACTGATCAAGGCCTGGGATCGAACCTGTGTTCTCATGAGTACTAATCAGATTCATTTCCGCTGAGCCACGATGGGAGTTCCCCTAAGATAATTTTCTGTGATTTACTTTAAGTGAAGGATTGGCTAAAGAGATGGGAGACTCCGTGGTTGAAGACCGTGGTTTATAGATTTGGTTTGAGAGGAGACGCCTGGATTCTGGCAAGGATGTTTCAGCATCTTCGTCTTTGGGGGGGTCAATAAATCATACCTTCTGTGCAGGGTTTTCCTTGTGGGTTTTTTTTTTTTTTAAATGAGAGTTGCAACGTTTATTTCAGGCTCTCTCTTGCTTTTTGTTTTTCGTCTCTTTTTTTTCCGTTTTTGCCACACAGGCAGTATGTGGGAATTCCTGGGCCAGGGATTGAACCTACGCCGCACAGCAGCAACCAGAGCCACAGCGGTGAGAACGCAGGAACCTCAACCCGCTAGGCCATCAGAGGACTCCCCCTTGTGGGTTTTTAAGATCCCAGGTTTCTAAGTGTGGGACCCTCATGAGGTACCTGACATTAAAACCCCGCCTGCCCTCCTCCCCTTGGCCGAGATTTAGCCCTTAGGCTCTTGGAGGGTTGAGCCTTTTTTGTGACTCTTGTCTCCCCGGCACTAAAGGTGTCAATAAAAAGTGTCATTATGTGATAGTGTTTATTATCTGTCTGCCTGTCTTTGCCGAAGTGTGAAATGGTATCAGTGTCCCCATACCTTCTCATCATCTCCTTAAATCACAAATCCTACAGCATAGGCTCTCTGGATACGTAAAAATAGGAATCTCATGAAAGTTCATATGGTGCCTGAGAGCTTCACCTTTAAGCAGTTTCCCCAGGCTTCTTGATCTACTTAGAAATCAGATGTCAGCGTGGTGCCTCTTTTTGGTGATGAGCCCTGAGTTCTCTTCTCCCAGCTCCTCCAGACTTAAAGTGCGAAGCTGCAGCACGCTTGGCCTTCTCATCTCGTGTCTTTCATGCCGGGCTTTGAGGCAGAGAGTACACAGTAGGATGCATCGTTATGTAATGTGGCCCAAGACTCTCCTGAGTTTGCCTTTAGTTGCTTTTTATCGCCCACGTCAACAGTTCAGAGCACACCAGCAAGCCCTGCTTTTACAACCCTTACTTTGTAAGTTATGGCCAGCTACTTGAAAGTAATTCCCACCTAAGTGTCATTAGACATTGGGGTTAGGTTTCAGGATGCTTCCTGGATGCACAGTTAAGTCACAGGAGTGGGACGGGAGAGGGTTTTGAGTAGTGGACGTCCAGGACTGTGTGCTGTAGAAGGGAGGAGATGGCATTCTCTCTCTACGGGACGGGGTCCTTCCCCACCAACCCCCAACATCATACGCTGAGGCTCACACGCTGGAGGAGGAAGGGCGTCCATCAGTGTGGGCTGCTTAGCTGATTGGACCAAGTAGACAAACCACAAAAAAGTACCATATTAGGTAGAGGGTTTCAGTCTCACAAGATGAAAAAGAGTTCTGGAGAGTGGCTGCACAACATTACAAATGCATTTAGTACCACTGAACTTCAGAATGGTGGAGATGGTAAATTTTAGGGCATGTGTATTTTACTATGATTAAAAAACGTTGGGAAAAAAAAAGACACTGAGATTTCAGTGCTATGAAATAGCATTTTCAAGTGTTTTAGACTCAGGTTCTTTACATGCTTAAAAATTACTGAGAACCCCCAACAGCTTTTGTTAAAGTGCGTTGCAGCTGTCAATATTTACATTAGAGGAGTTCCTGTTGTGGCTCAGTGGCTTAAGAACCGGACATAGGCCCATGAGGATGCAGGTTTGATCGGTCCCTGGCCTCTCTCAGGGGGTTAGGGATCTGGTCTTGTAGGTCGTTGTTGCCATGGCTGTGATATAGACAAAGCTGCAGCTCGGATTTGATCCCTAACCCCAGAACTTCCATATGCCACAGGTGCAGTTGTAAAATGAAAAAAAAAATTATATTAGAAATTAAAATAAATATATTTCAAACTGTTTAATTATTAGTTCATTTAAAATAATAATCTCATAACATTAACGTAAATGGCATATTTTAATGAAAATAACTTTTTTAAGCAATAAAATTTGAGTGGCATTATTTTACACTTTTACAAATTTATTTATTGTCTAGTTTAATAGAACGCCATGGGATTGTTAGATTCACTTTTCTGTTTAGTCTGTTATGTTCTCAAACATTATCTATCCTCTGGAAAACCCCACTGAACACTTATGAGAGAATGAGAGGGAAGCAGGAAAATAACATCTTACTTTATTTTGATAATAGTTCTAACCTCATGGAGTCTTTAAAGGATCTTAGAAACTCTAGAGCTCCCTGACCACACTTTGAGAATCAGTGCTGTAGAATAAATCTGCAGCCAAGTTAATTTTTGGTTAAGCTATATGTTTTAGTCTCTTTAATATTACCTGAATTTGAACTTTAGCAATTCCATGTATTGCTTATCTATGATTTCAAATAAAAGAACTGGATGGCAGAGTTCCCGTCATGGCTCAGCGGTACTGAACCTGACTAGTATTCATGAGGATGCAGGTTTGATTCCTGGCCTCACTCAGTGGGTTAAGGATCCGGTGTTGCCATGAGCTGTGCTGTAGTTGCAGATATGGCTCGGATCCTGCATTGCTGTGGCTGTGGTGTAGGCTGGCAGCTGCAGCTCCAGTTCCACCTTAGCCTGGGAACTTCCATATGCTATGGGTATGGCCCTAAAAAGACCCCCTCCAAAAAAAGGAAAAAAAAGTATATAAATTGTTTTTTTTCAAGTGTGTATTCTTATTTACTGTGGGGTGAGGACTTCCTTTTAGCATCTTGGGAGGAAAGCCTGCACCTGTCCAGAAGTAGTGACTTAAGCTGTCCCTGGGGTTCTGTGGTACTGTCACATGTCACTGCTGAGCTTACTAGGGGACTTCAGAGGCTCTCCTTTTCTTCCTTCCTGCTCTATCCCTCTCATTCTTCCTATTATGGAGAACTTGGAAACTCAGAGAGAGATGAGCACAGTTAGGGCATAGATTGGAGAAAGGAGAGGTGTGAGAATTAATTTTCATAAGTCAAATTGAAAACTTTCTGACTTGCATCGCCTAGGGATCTCATTATTTATAATTTTTTTTTCATATTGATAAAGTATGGAATTAGTCATAGTGGATAGTTCTGGGCAGAGCATGAAAAAAATATATCCTCCCAGGATGGCTTCTAGGAGCTGGATGTGGATGTTTGTGAAGCGTAAAAACATTTTTCCTCTCTTCCAAATAATGGATTAGATGTTATATAAGCCATTGTATTTAAAATGTTAAGTGGAACCTTTTTTTTTTCACCCCATGAAATAAATATTCACTGTGGCAGCTTACTACAGCAACAGACACTTGGCTGTCTTGGAGTTTTGTTACAAATATGCTGAGGATTTATTGCCTTTCCTTTTTTTTTTCTTTTTTTATTGAAGAATGTTTGATTTACAATGTTGTGTTAGTTTCAAGTGTACAACAGAGTGATTCGGTTTATATATATATATATGTTCTTTTTCACATTCTTTTTCTTTATAGGTTATTACAAAATATTGAGTAGAGTTCCCTATGCTATACAGCAGGTCCTTGTTGGCTATCTCTTTTGTATATAGTAGTGTGTATATATTAATCCCAGTCTCCTAGTTTATCCCTCCCTACTGAGGGTTTACGACTTGGAAAAACCTGTGAGTCCTAGCACCAATAAATGCTATTCTACAGTCCTTTGGCAAGACCACAATGCGTCAGGTGCTCAGGCCGGGCGCAGAGAAACCAGGCTTGATCAGCCATTCTCACCCCCTGCATCCTGGATCCTCCACAAAAGACTGTATGATGTGAAGACACTTTCCAAGCAGCCTTCTCCACTCTTTTGAGCAGGAACAGCCCTGTCTTTTACCCTGAAGTAGAACATTCATTTAGTCTTTCTTCCACAAGACATCTCCCACTTGTCTGCTGTGGATCGGGTGCTGATACCACTGCATGTCCATGATACTGCTAATTTATAGGATTCTGCAAGCATGGAGGAAGGAGCTCATTGATTGATTGATTGCTTGATTGTCTTTTTGGGCATGCATGCACCGTATATGGAAGTCCCCAGGCTAGGGGTCGAATTGCAGCTGTAGCTGCCAGCCTGTAGCCATAGCAATGGGGCATGTGAGTCACATCTGCAACCCACCCCACAGCTCACGGCAACACTGGATCCTTAACCCACTGAGCAAGGCCAGGGATTGAACTTGAGTCCTCATGATGGATACTAGTTGGGTTCGTTACCGTTGAGCCACAAGAGAAACTCATTTTTTTTTTAATGTGCCTATTTAGACTTAGATGTTGTGTATGTGGGGGGGGCGTGTGTGCACCTGCACCCGCGTGTGCTACATCAAAGGAGAATGTCCTGGAAAAGGTGACACTGGAGCTGGTTTCCTGAAGACAAAACTGAGACTGACTGGAAAAGAAGGGAACAGGAGAAACAGCCTCAATGAGTTTTGAGAAGAAGAATGTACCTCAAGGCTCAGGCTGGTCGGTAATCTGACGGGGCTGAGGCAGAGGGCTTTGAGGTAGGTTGGATGAGGCACACGGGGATGTTCTTGCTTCGGCCTCAGTGGAAGAGTTTGAACTCTTTCCTGAACACACTGGGGAGTTGCCAAAGATTTCTAGAAGGTAGAGTCATGTTCTGATTTGTAGTTTAGAAAAGTTTCTCTGACTGCCTGAGGGAAAGGGTATTAGTGAGAAGTGGGGTTGAGATGATGTCGCTGACTTGTCTACTGGTGAGATTTGGGGGCATTAGAGAGGGGCTTCTCACCCAGGTCATCAATTCGACTTGATGCCTGAAATTCCTTAGACCTCTACATTCTTTTTATTTATTTATTTATTTATTTACTTACTTACTTACTTACTTATTTCTTGTGGCTGCACCTGCAGCATATGGAAGTTCCTGGGCTAGAGGTTGAATCAGAGCCACATCTGTGACCTCTGCCATTCGTCACCTGCTGAGCCATAATGGTGGTGACGCTGGAATTCAAACTCAAGCAGTCTGGATCCGGAGTTTATCCTCAGGTGAGCCATCAGAGCACTTTAAGGTTGTGCATTTTAGAAGGTAACTTTAGCTTGGCATGAGGAATGCATTTGAGGGTAGAGAATGGGGGCGGGCCCAAGGCAGGCTACTCAAAAGCCTATTAGAGTAAATCATGGAAAAATACTGAATTAAAGCAGAGGCAGGAAAGATAGAGAAGGAAAGGGATTTGAGAGATGTTTGGGGATAGAGGACGAAGGGAAAGTGTGGATGTGTTTATTTCAAGGTCCCATTGGGATGTTTGCCTGGACATATCCAGTAGGCAGGTCCACGAGCCTGCAGTGTAGGAGGGAGCTCTGGGCTGGAGCTTCACACCTGGCTCTGGAGTTAGGTGCAGCTCCCAGGAGAATAGCAGAGGGATGTGGAGGAACCCACGGAGGTGTGGCGGGAGATGACACAAACTTGAGGCATGAAGATTATATCCAGGCTACGGATTTGTTTCATTTGGTTTATAGTATTAAAAGACTAACAATAAAATTGATAACATTGAAAAAATTGGGAAAGTTCCTATAAAAATAAGAAGTGTGGCTGTTCTCAACAGTGTGGGCAATCTGGCCACCTGATGCCCACAGGTAAGGGACAGCGGTCCCTTTTTGGCAGGGCTGCTGGTCTCCAGCTTGTCAGAGTATCCAGGTGACCTCCCTTCCCGTTTGCGGCACTGCTGAGCCCCTGCAGGTATTTCATTCTGTGACCTCAGATTCAAGGTTTGGAAAGACGAAACTGAGTTTCACAGAAACCAAGAAGAAGCAGCCTGACAAGTGGCATCAGTGACCTGCGGGGAGCCGGGAGATCAGCAGTGACGAAGGCCTTGGATGAGTAAGTCTAAGCACAGATGGGAAGTGTCCTTTGGGTTTGGTCATCTGGAGGTGCCTTTAGCAAGGACAGTGCAGTGTTAGGGCAGGTATTGTAGGAGAAGAAGGAAGGACGAGTGTGAAAAAATGCTTTCAAGAAGCTGTGTCGTGTAGTAGGCCCATGCTCAAGGACCTACTGTATAGCACAAGGACATCTACTCAGTATTCTGCAATAACCTATATGAGAAAAAAGAATGGATATATGTATGTGTATAACTGAACCCTTTTGCCGTATACCTGAAACTAATCCAACATCTTAAGTCAACTATACTCCAATAAAATTAAGAAAAAAAGAAGCTGCATTGCAAAGAGGGATTTGGGATTGGTAGGTTTTATTCTGTGTTATTTTTTAATATGTGAGTGACTTGAACGTATCTGTATAAGGACATATATGGTATAAAATGGTACTTTATTTGTCCTCAACTTAACTTTTATAACGGCAAGGAGTCCCGTCCTAGCTCTGGTAGGTTGGCATATTATCCTACAAGAAAAAGGTTGTTCTTGTTAAAACCACCTGCTCCCAGGGTATAAAATGGAATGAGGTGCTTTGTGTGTCTATGAAGGTGGCCCCGTGAACTTCAGATTTTACCAGTGTTAAATGCAGTTTTACACTTTTAGTATGTAAGCAGAAGTACCTTCAAATGGGAAATTTGCATTCTAACAACAGCAGGTTAAGTCAAGCCATGCCTACATGGTGATTTCTTACCTTCTTTTACTCATGTGTTTGTAAGCTGTCCATTTCCTTTTTTATCATTTGCCAGGTGGAATCTGTGTGATGACCTTATCAACCAGCATCACTTCTGTTGCTGTCTGGGTTAGTGCACCGTTATTGGTTTTATGCCATATGCTGATTTTTCCATTTACTTTTTTTTTGTATTTGTTATGATATAACCTGATCCAACAAGTTATTGTGTGCATGTTAGAGCTTATCTATCTTGTCTTTGATGTAAAACTCTTTTTATTAAGGAAAAAATGTATTTCCCTTCTGCAATGTCCGATAAATAAGCCACTTTTCTTCTGTGGTGACCACAGTTTCAGAAGCACAATTTGCTGTCATTTTTCTTTTCTCCCACTAGTGCAGTGGGCAAGAGAGACTTTAAAATTCGACATGGAATGGAAGCATCTGGTAGCCAAGCTATGTGATAAATGTTAAACCGATTAATTGATTCATCAACCAATTCAACATGTAATTTTCAAGAACCATGTGTCATGTGAGGTTAAAGGCACTGAAGATACAGAGATGCATAAGACAAAATTCTGCCTTCATGGAGCTCATATCCTAATGGGGAAACAAACCGTAAATAAGATAAAGAAACAAAGCATATGTTTCCATATGTATTTTACAGATCAACAAACGCTAAGGAGAAAAAAATAAAGTAAGGAAGGGGGCTAGGAGTTTCATTGAGGGGATATTTTAGATAGACTAACCAAGGAAGGCGTCATTGAGAAGCTATCATTTGAGTAAAGACCTGAAAGAAGTGAGGAAGAAACCACACAATCACCTGGAGATAGAGCCTTCTAGGCACAGAGATCAGTCAGTGCAAAGGCCCTGAGGCAGGAATATGCCTCACTTGGTATGATTAAGGACTGTTACAGAGACCAGTATGCCAGCTGGGAATGAGAGAGTGAAGAGTAGGGCATAAAATCATTTAAGGCAAGTGGGGGAGGGGAGATCTTACCTTGAGTAAGAGGGAAGTCACTGCAGGGTTGAACGCAGGAGTAGCATGAAGTGACTTACATTTTACCAGGATCTCCAGCTAAGGCATTCTTATCTCTTTTTGTGCCACAGACCCCTTTGGTGGTCTTGGGAAGCCTATGGACTACTTTTAAGAACAGCCATTTTATTTATTTTTTGAAATCATTTTATTGTAATATATATATATATATATATATATACATATATATATATATATATATATTTGGCTGCACCTGCAGCATGCAGAAGTTCCCAGGCCAGGGATCGAACCTGTGCCATAGCCGTGACCTGAGCCGCAGCAGTGACAATGCTGGATCCTTAAGTGCTAGGTCACCAGGGAACTCCTAAGAATAGCATTTTAAAAGGAAAAAAAAAAAGCCACAGGATATAAAAGAATCCACTTGTATAGAAATACAGTTAACAGAATATTAAAACCAGTTTATGACTTAGCAATGTATATTTTTCATTAACTCATTAAAGATGCTCCGGCAGGTTGTCTGCAGTTCAGATCACAGTGATCATTCCAGATCCCTGCAGTTCTCGGTGCACGGCTCTACTCTGGCAGCCTCTCACTTTCAGACATTCTAGGAACAGGGATAACTCCAAGAGGTTTCTTTGTTTTTTGTTTTTAATTTCTCTGACTGGTTTCTTATGGCTGAATTGTTCAGGAGATCTGGGGTGTGGGTATGGTGGTACCTTTGTTTCAGCAGATTCTCTCTACGGCCATAGGCAATCCAGTCTCTCTCTCTCTCTCTCTCTCTCTCTCTCTCTCTCTCTCTCTTTTAAAGGCTGCACTTGAGGCATATCAAAGTTCCCCAGCTAGGGGTTGATCAGAGCTGCAGCCACAGCACAGCACACCACAGCCACAGCAACTCAGAATCCAACCCGCATCTGCAGCTTACACTGCAGCTTGCAGCAACACCAGATCCTTAAGCCACTGAGCGAGGCCAGGGGTCCAACTCACATCGTCATGGATACTACTAGTCCAATTCTTAACCTGCTCAGCCACAGCAGGAACTCCTCGAGTCTCCTTCTGTAGAGACCTCTCTCGTTTGGGTTACCCCTAGCTCACAGAGGTGTGGATGGGACAGATAGAGTTACTTATATTCTAAGAAAATATTTCCAGGTCCTAGGGCTACATCCTGGCCAAACTCAGCAATGATTTTCTACTCTCTCTACCTAGGACAAGCTTCTTAGTCCCCGTGTCTTCGCATGTGCTCTTTCCTCTGCTTGGACAACAGCCTTCTCATTCTCACCTGCCTCCTTTACTTGTTCACGTCTGACCCAACACTCAGAGCTCAGCCCCAATACACCTGTTGGTGTAGTTGTCCCTGCTTTCCTCTCCGGAGGGACCCTGTACCTCCTGTGAACTGCAGCACCTTTGCGGTTCCTCGCCTGCCAAGGGCTGCAGTGGTTTATTTACCTATTTACCTTACCCAGACTCTTCAAAGCTCCCGTAAGCTCTGAGGGCAAGAGCCACAGCTGTGGTTTGTTCTTCGTAGTTCCCTGCGATGTGCCTCCCCTCAAGCAGACCTGAAGGAACAGAAGAAGCTTGTGATTTCTGCAAATGACCCCAAAACTTGGCAGAGGGTTCTCTGTTCCCCAGATCTGTAAGTTCACTTAATGTCTGTCCCACTCCCTCCCCTCCCTTCCCAGATACTGACCAAGGCTGCTTATGATCTTTTCTTTTCCCAAGTAGAAATAGCCACTTTCATAAGTGTTTTGTAAGACTTGGAAGGAAATTCACACTATGTTAAGAGGTACAGAGCTAAAGGCAAAAGTCACCCAAGTCCATCACCCAGAGTTCTTGCATATTCTTATAGACTTCGCGTTTTGTGCATATTCTTAGAGATTTTGCTTAATTTTATAAAATCAGACAGTTTATAAAGATCAGATCATGGCCTTATCGTATTTATTTTATTTTCTCATTTTACTTCTCATATTGGGACTCTCTTTTCATGAATCCGCGGGCAGTGGAGCGCGGTGGAAAAGGAAATGGCTTTAGAGCATTATTGTTTGAATTCAAACCGTGAAACTATCACTTAAGAGCTGTTGACCCTGGAGAGTTAGTTAACTTTTCTATTTACCAGTTTCTCCATCTGTAAAATGAATCCAATAAAAATACTGCTTGTACGAGTGTTGTAAGGATTAAACGGGTTCAGGCATGCAAATACAGAGCAGCACATGGCTCAGTATGTGGAGCTGTTACTATCACTTCAGCTTTTTTTAATGGTCGCGGGAGTATCCCACTGCATGGCTACCTTCTAATCTGCTTAACCATCCCCACTGATGGACATTTAGGTTACCTTTGACTTTTTATTCTTATGAATAATTAATGTTGCAGTGAACGTCCTTGAATCTACATTCTTGGACTTGGGTCTGATTTATTTCCTCGGGATAGCTTCCTGAAGGTGACACTGTGAGATTTTGTAATTCACAGTGCTAGGTCCACCACGAGGTTTCCTTTAACCGATTACCATGGTTACTACCATTGGATGATGGATTTCTTTTCCCCCTGTACTCCTCAGAACTGCTTGTTTCCAGTTGCTCATGTTATCACTGTGTTACTGCGGATGTTTGATGCCTGAGTGGTGCAGCCGATGAAAACATGGGGGCAGATGAGACGGAGCCCAAGTCTAAAGCTCCCAGGTGGACCGATTTGCCCGTTCCCCTGCCTGCAGGCTGAGCCCCTGTTTTGGGTCAGCCGTGAAGCAGGGGAACTCCCGCAAGGCGGAGGGAGCCCGTGCACCCAGTGGTGATCCTGGAGGACCATGGGTCAGTGACTCTGCGGTTTTGCTTTTTCTGAGGTGCACGCCTTTCCACAGGGCTTTCCCTCGCCTTCATTTCTGTGGTTTTTCTTCGGAGATGACTCAACAACAACCTGCTACTCCACACTGCTCCCCGGGGGGCGCGCGCGAGGGCGGGGTGTCTAGGAACATAGAACCCCAGGAGAGGAGAGTGGTGTGTAGTTACCCAGGCTTCCAGCCCTTGGGATTTCTGGGGATGGTATTGCAGTGACTCCTTCTGGATGGCCCAGAGAACTATTATTTGTATTAACCTTTTAAATACCTTGAGGCCTTGCTTTTGAAAATGCTTATTGGTTTTCTCTCTGAAGATCAGAACCTCTGTCAATTTGTTTTTAATTCCCGAATAGGCTAGATCCTGGGAAGTTTTCATTTTCTTCTTGGGACAGAGTGAAATCAAGGAAAAAAATTATTGTTAATTCAAGGATTTTTCGTATTCACTTAAGGTATTTCTTGAAATTTGATAATTTGGAAAATCCAAGTTGTTTGCAGATATTCTTAGTAATTGTCTTTCTGAATCAATTAGGCAGTGTTGCATTGTTTTGACTGCTTTGGAGTATAGGATTTACATATAAGTACAGTTTTTCTGGCACATTAAATTCCGTAATGGTGGCCTGATTGTGATATTTTAATTTTATTTAAGGAAAGCCCTGGACCACAACCCTATTACTTAAGCAAGGTAGAGGTAGGATCAGATTTCACCTTTTATTATTATTATATGGCATATCCCAGGCCAGGGATTGCATTGGAGCTGCAGCTGTGGCTTACACTATAGCCATGGCAACACTGGACCTGAGCTGCATTTGTGACCTATGCTGTGTCTTGGGGCAACGCTGGATCCTTAACCCACTGAGCGAGGCCGGAGCTGGAACCAACATCCTCATAGAGACATCAGGTCCTTATCCCACTGAGTCACAATGAGAACTCATCACCTTTTATTATTATTCGTGTTATTTTGCTACTCTAGATTTTATTGAAAATTGGTCTCATGAATAGTGGCAAAACTGTAAAACTGATGTATATTTTCATTTTTCCTGGAACATCAGTGAGTTCCTGCAAGATGGAAAGATTTGGTTAACAGTGGGTGTGGGCAGCAGGGACACTCCCCTCCCCCCACCCCCAGAAATAGGCCATATCTTTGAAACTTTATTAGTTCATGGGCCCTGTGCATTATTCTGGCACTGAAAACGTTAGCAAATATAAGACAGACTCTCAAGAGAAAAACACTTACCTTTATTCTAGACTCAAATTGTGTGATGCAGGCTTTAAGTTTCAACAGAAGGTTAACCTTGCTTTTATCTTAACCCATGTGCAAAGTTTTGCTTGTCTGACACCAGAAATGCCATGACTGAATTCTAAAAGAATAAATGTTTTTGGGGAAATTTCCCCAGCCCTCATCAGCAGATGAAGAATTAGTACAATCTATCCTTCTGACCTTCTGAACTTCCAGCTCCCAAATAGATGCCCGAGGTTCTTCTACTCTATTTGTTGAGCAGTGGTTCACAATGGGGAATGATTTTCCTCTCGAAGTGACATTTGGCAACATCTGGAGGCATTTTGCTTATCACACCACTGGGGGCTGGAGTCTGGTGAGGAAGGCCAGAGAAACATCCTACAGGCAGAGGAGAGCCCCCACGAAAAAGAATGATCTGGTTTCAAAATCTAAATGGTGCTGAGGCCGAGGGTCCCTGCTGTGGAAGTCTACAAGGTCAGGATGTCTTCAGGGAAACTGGCTCGTCACCAGAAGGGGGCTCTTAGGTGTCATTTACCTGGTAACCTTATCACAAGTCAGGGTCAGCTCTCTCTCGGACTTGCAACTTCAGAAACTCACTCTCAGGTGTTCCAGAGCTGGTCAGACTCTAGAAGATGGACTCGAATAGGAAGCTGAGTAAATAAACTTCTTTTTGCCTTATTAAGTTCCACTAATAAATAGAGCTTGTGGATAGAGAGGATGCTTGTGTTGGTTGCATAGCTTCTATACTCCTTGTTGGCAAGAAGCCTGGCAACTGAAATCGCCAGCAGGTGCCTCTGGGAACCTGGAATCAGAACAAGGGGAGACTCGGGGATCTAATGATACCTGAAACTCTGAAGTCTGGACACTTAAAACTCCACTCAAGATATAACCCGTCAGTGTTGGAGAGGCTCCATCTTCAGGACAAGGCTCTTCTCCTTAAGAAAGTGCTGGAATGGGTCTTGGCAACCGCTTTTGATCTTTTACACTTTCTTCCTCTGCTTCCATGGCTGACCCACTGCCTTTCACTATCCATATTGATTCTTTAATTAATTTTCTCTTTGGTCTCATTGGCTTGGGGGAGAGACTTTGGTTCAAAATATGTCAAGCGTCATTGTGTAACTGGGCTAATTAATTTGAAGATTGACATTAGGACGCTGTCCCTAACTGGAGGCTTTTCAGTCTGGTGGATGGCACTGAGGTGACATTTCAGAAGAACATAACGAGTGCTCTCAGGATGCTCTCCAAATACAGAGGACACCGACCTTGGCAGCATTGTCGCTTAGAGCATCTGCTTTGAGCTCTTAGGCACTGATTTCATAGTTTAATTTTGGGAGAACAACCTTATTCCTGTGATTCTGAGTCCTGGGAGAAGGACATAGGGGATCATTATCACTCCTGTGTACTGTCTGCTTGTCCATTTGATTTTCCTCATTCTGTTCCGAGATTGGTTGTCAGGTCTCTGGATGATGAAAGAGTCCGATATGCCACTTAATCTTCACCTTCTCTCTCTCAGTGTTGGAGGCAGTCACCTTGGACATTTTTAACTGCTGTAGTCAACCCACCAGGAAATACAGCCAGGCTAGAGGGCAGTCCAAGGATGCCGTGGAGGGTCTCCCTTTGTTCTGTGAAGAGGAATGAACTATGCAGAGGCTAGCAATACTTGAGTGAGCTGGATGTGTTTTGCTAGGATCCTGCTGAATCACTCAGCAAAGGCAGAAACCTGCTTAAGTGCTAAATCACGAATGATCCCGTCTTCTTTTGAACAGTTGCACACTGATAGAGATGGCAGGAACAGAGCGAAACAGAACCATTTGGTGGGATTGTTCAGTGGGAAGGCGAGAACTCCTTGGAGGTACACATTTTTATTCCCCCCAGACCTGCTGGTTGGGGCCATGTTCTCCCACCTCTCCCACTTCTTCCTTGACCTTCCCCAGCAGCTAAGTGGATCTTCTTTTTCCACACTAGTTGAAATCAGGCAGAATTACCTGGGTTTGAATCCTGTCTCTGGCACTCGTTAGGTGTGGAACTTTGGGCAGACAGTGTCTCTGAACCTTAGTGTCCCACCTATAAAATGGGAATATCAGCACCCAGGAAGGTTCTTGGTGTGTTATATGGACTCAGAAATGCTAGTTATCATTTTACATGGAGAAGGCACACCTAGTGTGTGAATGCCCTAAGCAGGGGATGAATTGACATAAATTCACACAGAAGAGAGGTTATCAACTAGTTTTATATATTTTCCAAAAATCCAGTTTTTTTTTTCTGTTCAGAAATCGTAGTGACAGAAGATGCAGCCAGGCACAAGAATTCTGTGTTTTTCTAGGAAGGAGAGAGAAAGGGACAGCCTGGGATGATATTCACGCATCAGACATTGATGCCCACTGGGCACCAGTTTCTGTAAAAAAGATGCACTTGGCTAACCTCACAGTCTGTCCCTGGGCCAATCTTATCCTTCTGGGTGACGAGCCAGTGCCCAGCGGTGCCTGGGTTTTCTTAGAAGTGCTGAATAGCCTATGTACTTTGTTAATTTTTTCTTCAGTAATTAATATAGTCATATCAAAGCTGTTTGCAGTTATTAATTATCTCCTAGCCGGATTGATCTTACCTTCTTTTAAAATGTGCTACATTTGGAAAGGCGTCTGGTAGGGAAAGGAAGGCTATATATGTGTGCTATACCCTTTAAAAAAGGCACAACAATATTGTTGCATTTTAAGTGGAACACAAATAATCTGAGGCTAACCCAATGAAGTGCTGGGAGGCCCTGGAGAAATAGGAGAGGGGGGGAGAGGGAGAGAAGGAGGGAGAAGGAGAAGTAGAAGGATGCTGGCCTCTGAATTGATTTTATTTATCCCTGTGGAGACTTTCTCTGCCTCTTTTGCCAAGAGTCCCGTCTCAGAAATTCACTTGGGTAGAGCTGCATTTTTTTCTGGATCCTTCCTCATTGTCATCTCTATTAGAGGTGGAAATTCACTGAAGGATTATTGCTCTGGCCATTGTTGGGACCAGCTTGGAAACTGTTTCCACTTTGCTCCCTCTCCACTGCCCCCTTGAGGTTGGTAGGACACCTTCACCTCCTGTTTGTTATTTGGGGAGCCCTTCTGTGGGCTCCTGGTGTGGGGTAGAGGGCTGACTGCATTTTGTTTGTAATCTCAGTGCCTTGAATAATGCCAGGCAGAGCTTCAACTATAATGAGAGTTTGTAATGACTGACATAGCTGGAGGCATTTCTTTCATTTCTTTCTGAAGCTCAAAATCAATCTTTTTTTTCCTTCGTCTTCCCCCTCTCCCCTTTGGACCTAGCATTGATTGGAAAACATGAAAATCAATGGATAGATGTTTAGGTACTGGTATAAATCTGTGGGAATTCATCAACATGAGGCAAGGCTTACTTCATTGGGAATTAAACTCTTTTTTTTTTTTTGCTTTAATTTGTTCAGAGAGAAAAAATGAAATTTGTCCTTTTATTTGTTTTGATACAAACTTAAGTGTCCCCCTATATGCTCCCCCCCACATTAACTAGAAAACTTTGATTTAGCAGATGTAGTCATTTCTGATCTGTGAAGTTGGCAATGGACAAATGAAGCATAATTGAATTTGGCCAGCCTTCGAAATCTATTGATTTCAAATTAGAGCATCAGTATTAATTCTATTAGGGCAGTCACACTCAGAACTTGGTCTCTAATGTGGATTAAAGATATTCACTTAGAGGTCTGTAACTACACCCTTGATGAATTAGCTATGAAAATAAAGTGCCCAGAAGAAACCGTGTGGGCGGTGAGTGACTGCAGTTCTCATTCTAGTGCGTTGTTTTACCTTCAGATGTTCTGTTGGCCTGGAGGGCAGTGGAGAAGGTGTCTATTCCAGTCAAGATCAAGAGTTCTTGAGCCTGAAAGTGGTTGTGAACCACTTTGTGTTGTCTTCCTATCCATGTGTCCGGTGGGAAGGATGATTCCCTGAGAGTTAGATGGGGCTCTAAGATATGGGTCTAATCAGTAAAATGCCCAGAGCACTGAGTCTGAGATAAAACTTCTTGGATGTGTTTTCTCCTCGGAGAACAACTTGGCTGATGCTTTCTCCTGCAGGTCAGAGTGATTTCCCAGCGATTTCTTTGGCCGATACCACCAGAGGACAGGATTCTTCATTCTGGCTGCTAAATGCCTCTGTGCACCACACGTTGCAGTGAGGGAAGAAGGGCGGAGCTTCTCGGATGATGATGGACATTCCACTGGGCAGGATGAAGGCAGAGTGTGTGACATCGACACCACAAGGGTAAGAGCTGCCTCCTTGATGTTTTCCCTGACACCATCATTTATCAAAGTGAGGGAAGATCAAACCTGCCAGTGTAGTGACAGAAATGAAGGTCAGACATCAGGGAGACTCTTGTGACTGTAAAATCCACTGGGCAGTTGGGGCAGACGACTAAGGGGAAGTACCAGCCTGGGAGGATTGGGCTGGAGTTATTTTGGGGGACAGGGCAGGTGAACTTTGGAAGATGCTGTAGTCCACATCCCCTGCCCCCTTTTGTTGCTTACAGTTCAGACTTGAGGGAGTGACACTGCCTCACACTACCTGTGACAAGAGTCCATTTGTGTCCATCTGAGTCATTCTGGCTGCAAATGGATACTGTGGAGCTCAGGCTGGTAAGAATCTCGCTCGGGTTACAGATCAAGGGCTTCTTGGAAATACCTGGCTCAGAGACACATTTTTGTTTGAGCCCCATAATGCTGACAACTTTTAGAATCAGTCGTAATTAAAGTTGAGCTATCCCACATAAAAATCAGGATTTCTTTTCTTTTCTTTTTTTAAATCAGGATTTCTGAGTGTTCCAGGAACAGTGTAAGATACACCTAAACTGGCTCTTGGTTTGCACAAAGGACTCTGAGTAGCCTCTGCCTCTTAGACAGGTGTGGATGGCTCACCCCAGTCCCCAACCAGCCCACTTCATCTGTTTAACTTCCTTGTTTGACCATTGGAGGCATTTCATTTTACCATGCTTGTTCTAGATCCTTCTGCTAGCTCTTTGACAAAAGCAGTGATGGTTTTTGTTAACCCTCCTAGATAAAAATGAGTATCTTTCACCAGACCATGGGCAGCAATTAGCATAAAGGGCGGGCTCTCAGAGATGAAGACCATGAATTTCAAGACACGGTCCCCTCCATGGAAGAGCTTAGAGTCTAATGACCGCAATAGTCAGACTTGTGGGGGATACAGAGAACTGTGAAAATACTGTAATCTCGTGTACTGGAGGCTCAAATAAAAATGCACCTGCAGGGCTGTGGAGAAGGTGAGCAGAGCTGGGAAGTGAGGGCGGAGGGGTGTGAGCTCTTAGTTCGGTGTGGGTGCATCAAGATTCTCCAGAAGTCCCTCTTCAGGACAGCAGAACAGCACAGACAGCTGTTTCTTTGTATGTGGGTTCCGTCATGTAACATGACTGAGCTGGAGGTGGGAAGAGGTGGTTACCACAGCATTAAGGTTCCCCTCTTGTGGCGAAGTCCACGTTTTTTTCCTGTTTCTGATTGAAAAGGCTTCATCTGTGATTCTCTGCTTTTTTTTACAAGTAGGACAGATTTCTGGCTCATTGACTCACTGAATCACGCAGCCTCCTGCACAGCCCTCGTTTTTGGAAATGAACTGGGTGAATTACAGGGATCCTTCAGGGAGTTTCCAAAGAGGAACGGCCACACTAAATAGAGATCCAGGGACAATGAATGCCACTCTTATATGACTGTCCCAGGTAGAGGGGGGATGAGAGGGGAGGGAGTAAGTAGGAGCAGAAAGGAGAAGGTGGGGTGCAGTGAATCTCTTATTTTTGGAATAAGGTTTTACATTATGCGTTTTGTGTTTTCCAAAGATTCTTGCATTTGTTATTGTATCATCCATGTGTGTATATCATCTTCTGTAGATCAAGATTCTACCCACTCCAGGTCATGTAGCTGGGAATCGACAGCTCAAGCACAAATTTTTGGAGTCCTAACTCTTTTCTTTAGTTGCTTCTGATAGTTCAGTACAGATAAGGGGATCTGACAGATTGGTTCATTTCTTTCAGTTCAACATTTAAATGTTGGGTTTAGGTTATGAATGCTCGGAATTAAGGCAACCTGGGACCCTGGTGACCTATGCTGCTGGTATGTTGTCAGCTATGCTTAATGCTGCTGGACCATATCAAATGTAGAACAGAGCTGGAGTTTCCTTGCTGTCCCCTTGGCCAGTGGGACTCACACGTTGTATCCAGGCTTCGTCCCTGGCCTGGGCTGAACCACTTGGAAGGCTCCTGGGGGCAATAGCTCCGTGGAGGAGCCTCAGGATGTCCAGGAAATTCTGACCCATAGAAACAAAGACTCAAATCCAGAAGGCTCTTTGAAGTTTTGTGAGTTCTGCATGCTGACTCTGGGCATGTCCTCTTAGCTGTCTTGTAAACAGCTATTTCTTTCTCAGGATCATGCCATTTTAGCTATTATAAAAACACTCTGATTCACTAAGGCCTGGATCAAGGACCGCCAGCATCTCCATTTCCAAATCCTCAGTCAGGGTGGACCATTCAATGCCATTGACATTACTGGCTGCTCTTCTGTGGCCTGACATTGACTTCTGATTTTCTTTTCCTTATACTGTTACCCACCCCAGTGCACAGGGAGCTTGCCTTAAGGAAGAGAAGCTTGTCACCAGGGAAGTTTCTGTTCTTGGTGAGAGGATGCTCAATATTTGAGTGGTGGATTGAATTTAGATTTTCAATTCTGTTTACATTCATTTAGTTTTATTTGGAATATTTGCCAATAGAATTTCGCATGACCTACCCTTTTTAGAAATATAAAAGATTTTTCTCTTAAATTTAATACAATGAAATGCAAGTTTGTAAGAATAATATTCCAAAAGATGGCAGTATTAATGCAGAAACACACTCCCCTCCCCTTTTTCTTTGATGATAAGACTAACTTAGGTTTTGGGAAAGTGGAAAGGAAAAAGGAATTTAAGTTTTTGTTTACTCTTACGGAATTGATTTTAAAAAGTGGTTTCTGCCCAGTAAAGCAAGTACAAGTGGCTTGTATTTGTTATACTTTTCTTCCTTTTCTGAGCGAATCAAGTGCATTATCAAGTCACTTATGCAACATGTGTGCATGTATGGTGTGTCAGCCTTGAAAAAACAGTTTCGAGAGTATTTCTAAAGTGAGTTTGAGAGCGTGAAGCAGAGCGGTAAGAGGTTAATGGCTTTGAAAAGGCTTTATGGGTGCCCCTTGGAGTGAAGTGGATCAATGTGGTTTTTCTTTTAAGCTGCCAGAGAATATCTTGGATTTTGACATCTTTTTCTTTCTTTTTAATCTTACAAACACTAAGAGGCACAGGGCAGCCAGATACGTATATGGTGCTCTCACCATGAGTGATTTGGGTTGAAAGTAAGTGGGAGGATTATTACAATGAACCTAAGCTTTTCTCGAGGAAGAGAATGAAAATAGCAGCTGATTTTTCTACCCTGTGGCCAGATGCCTTTGGTACCCACAGACGTGCCATATATGAGACCACGTGTGTCCTCGGCAGGCACGCTAGTACCAAATCTACCAAAGAATATAGCATTCCTTAATGAGGATGACTGATAAAATATGTAAAATTGAAGATCAGCCAGTCCCTCCTCCCTCTCACTTAAAAAATTAAATACTCGCATTTGAGGCATAATGGAAAGAGTTTGCCCTACAAAAGTCATCATGATGTTGGCCAAACCCTAAGCCTCAGCTTTCCCTGTTTGCAACATGGGGTATAAGATTTACCCCTTAGGATTGCTGGAGCATTAAATGAAATGATGCACTCACTCTGTGACACCGATTGCTTACTAGTGTCCAGGCACAGCAGGAGTTGCTGGGAATTCAAAGGTGTACAATAATATATACAGAAGCGTTTAGCAAAGTGCATGGCCCCAAAAGGTGCTTGGTAAAAATTTCTTAAAGCATTTTTGATGGAGAGTTTTAAAGTGTATAGAAATAGAGAATAAAAAAAAAGGAGATAGAGAGAATAATGCATTCATCTCTTCTGTACCTATCACCCAGCTGCACCAGTTATCACAGTGATTAATTCCTAAGCCATCCTATATGATCAGCGACTCCTCCCTGTCCCGCTGCCCCACACCAATTGGTTATTTTGAAATGAATCCTAAATGTGGTGGAATTTTATCCATAACATTGTATATTCCCCAAAGAGAAGGATTCTTTGTGAGAGCATAATTATACCATTAGCACATTGAAAAAAAGGACAATTATTATTTTATGTTATCAAGTGTCTCATTTAGCATTCAGATGTCCTTGATTTTCATAGACATTTTAGAAAGCATTTGGCTAGCTAGAGTCAGCATCTATAGAGAGCCACACACTGGATCTATAGGGTATGTCGTTTATTTGATCTGTGTCATTTGTCCTGTATAATTTCCCACTGGCTGGATCTTGCTGACTGCATCCCTAGAGTGTCTTTGAACACGTTCCTCTGAAATCTGTGTTTGATTTCAAGTGGTAGATCTAGAGGCCTGATTTTTTTTTTTTTTTTGGCTGGAATGGTTCAGAATTATGCCTCTGTTTCCATCGAGAAGCACATTCTATCTTGTCTCTTCTTGTTACACTAGTCTTGCTCAGTGGGTTCAGGAGTTGTTCTGGTTAGGAAGTTCCCCATCAGCTTTTTATCTGTGTTTTAGCAGCCATTAATGATTATTGCCTAGATCCATTATTTCTTGTGAGTTGCAAAATGGGGAGTGTTTTTTTTTGTTTTGTTTTTTGTTTCTGTTGTTGCTTTTTTTTTTTTAGGGCCACACACGAGGCGTATGGAAGTTCCTAGGCTAGGAGTCACATCAGAGCTACAGCTGCCACAGTCATAGCAACACCAGATCCAAGCCTCATCTGCGACCTACGCTATAGCTCATGGCAACACTGGATTCTTAACCCACTAATCAAGGCCAGGGATCGAACCTGTGCCCTCATGGATACTACTCGGGTTTGTTTCTTCTGTACCACAATGGGAGCTCTGGGGAGATCTTAATTCTATCATTCCTTCACTGTTTTCCAAAATGGCCACACCATTTTCCATTGCTACCCATAATGCTCGAGGGCTTCGATTTCTTCACATGCTCACGAACACGTACTGTGTTATCACACAGTACTTGTATTATTATTACTTTTTGATTAGAACCATCCTAGTGGTATGAAGTGCTATCTCACTGTGATTCTGCTTTGTATTTTCATAAAGAGTAATGACATCGAGCATCTTTTCCCTTAATTTTCGGCCACTGGTATATCTTTGGAGAAATGCCTATAAAATCCTCTGCCCATTTGTGTTTTTACTATTGAGTTATAAGAATTTTTTTAATCTATTCTGGATACTAGACCCCTGTCAGATACATGATTTCCAAATATCTTCTCCTATTTTGTGGGCAGTTCTGCTAGATATTTCCAAATTCTCCTTCATTTTGTATTCCTAGTCTACGAATGTGCCTCTTCCCCACAAACTCAGTAATAGAGCATGTAGCTCAATTTTTGCATTTTTTTCCCTTTATCGCTGCACCTGTAGCATATGGAAGTTCTTGGGCCAGGGATTGAATCTGAGCCACACTGTGACCTACGCTGCCGCTGTGGCAACACCGGATCCATGAAACCACTGAGTCAGGATGGCGATGAAACGCACCCCTCAGGTTCTTAACTCACTGCACCATGGTGGGAACTCCCAACTTTTGGAATCTTTTCCTTTTTGGTATTAGATATGGTACTGCACCCTAGTTTTAATGTGCATTTGTCTTATTATGAGCAAGGCAGAACATTTTTTTTCCCTTTTTAAGACCCATTTGCATTTTTTTCTGTGAACTATCTGTTCAGATATGACCCATTTTTTTTATATTGTTGTTCTCTTTTTCTTCTCTACCTAAAGCTCCTTATATGTTAGGTATATTAACCACTTGTCTGTGATATAAGTAGCAAATATTTTTTTCTCATATTCTCTTTTTCACATTACTTATGGCATGTTTTCCCATACCAAAGCTTTTACTTTTATGTAATCAAAATTGTTGTGGTTATTTTTCTATATTTTTAGTTTAATTAGAGAGGTTTTTCTCACTTATAGAGGAATTGACCCATATTTTATTCACTATGTGTGTATCTATATACATATTGATATATATGTATATAATATATATTCCTTTACATGTACATTTACTTACATATATATACTTTGTATATATATTATATATATATAGATATAGATATACCTTTGATCCAATAAGTATTTTCTGAACAGGAGTAAATCATGGCTGTTAAATAAATGCTGGCCCGAATGTGGGAATCTTGTAAGTAAAGGGTTCAATATCTACTTTTCTTTTTCTTTTTTCTTTTTTGTTTTTTTAGGACTGTACCCACAGCATATGGAGCTTCCCAGGGTAGAGGTCTAACTGGAGCTGCAGCCTCTGTCCTACGCCAGAGCCACAGCAATGCCAGATCTGAGCTGCCTCTACAACCTACACCGCAGCTCATGACAATGCTGGATCCTTAACCCAATGAGCGAGGCCAGGGATCGAACCTGCATCCTCATGGATACTAGTTAGATTCGTTTCTTCTGAGCCATGATGGGAACTCCAATATCTGCTTTTCTTATGCCACTTTGAATGCACGAGCCAGCATGCTACAGAGCAGACAGGTTGGCATAAGGACACTGGCTTGGGCTTCTGCTCTAAGCCTTAGTAGCTGCATGATTCCTACTCATCTCTTCTGGTCCTGCTTCTCCATCTGCAGAACCTCAAGGCAGTATTGAGGAGCAGCTGATGTAAGGAATGTTTGTAGCTGGCCGGGGACTAGAGGTGCTACAAGGGAACTTTGTACAGTCTGTGAAGGTGGGATCCTCTTCTTCCCTGCCCTCAGGAGGCAGCTGTAGGTCGGACACAGCCAAGGAAGTCAGCACCCTACTCTGGCCACCACGATGCAGAGACTCTCATCTTGCCCCCTGAGCAGACGCATTTGATCTGACCTTGAGATGCTTTCCTTATTCTCTCTTCTAAAAGCCCCACGGAAAGAGACCCCCTGGCTTATGATTCATCTCGCCTTTGTGATTGGTTTTGTGGAATGACTGGACCTCAGAATGGGCTCTCTTTCATGGGCATGGAGTGAATACAAAGTCAGGAGGCCAGAGCAAGAAGATGGATATTATGGTTAATAATGGTGTGCTTTGGAGAAGTGACCGTGGAGTGATTGGGAAATAGTGACACATTCTGATTATGAGACGGACTTAAGCAGGCAGTATTATGAAGGCAGGCGGCGACTTTATACCCCTGTGTGTTTCCAGGAGAGCCAAGGAGATAAAAAATAACCCACCAGGAGATAATGTCCATTAAAGTTTTAATGTTGGCTTAGCTAAAGCTAGTTCCTCGGAACATTTTAGTACTCTACTTGCCATGAGTGTAAGGCTGCTTTCAGAGATCTGAGGTTCCATTAATATTTGGACCAGGCCCGTGAGCTCTGATTTAGGCCCTTCGAAGAAGATATCTAACTAAAAATAGAAAGCAGAGGCAGATAAAAAAAATCAAAGTCTCTTAAGAGGTCAGCAGATCTATTAAGTGTTTTGCCAGCCCAGGCTCTGGTCTCTGGTTTCATGGAAACACATTCGGTGCTGGTGTGTCCAGAGAAAATGGCCAAACATTCCTTATGACAGTAGGCGTGCTCCTAAGGCAGATGGCAGAGGGCTGTATTTTAAGGCTGTATTGTCTAGTCTGTCCTTTTGAGAGGAGGAATCTCTTATTTCACCGACAGCCTTGGCTTTTCATAACCATAGGGCAAGAAATTCCTACTTGACATTTTTGCTTCCTCTAATGATGTCACCCATTTATGCAGAGTAGAGAGCACATTCTCCTTTTGACTTTCCATTTCCTGATATATATTTTCTCTTTTTTTCTTTTTCAGGGCCACACTTGGGGCATATGAAAGTTCCCAGGCTAGGGGTCGAATTGGAGCTATAGCAGAGAGCCTACGCCACAGCTACAGCAACACAAGATCTGCGCTGCATCTGCGGCTTAACACCACAGCCCACAGCGATGCTGGGTCCTTAACCCTCTGATCAAGGCCAGGTATTGAACCTGCGTCCTCGTGGATACCAGTCGGGCTTATTATTGCTGAGCCACAAAGAGAACTTCCCCAATCTTTTCTTCCCAATCAGTTACCAGGTACTGTCAGTTCTACTTTATAAACTCCTTGAATTTGTCCCATCCTCTCTATATCCACCACTGGTGGATGAGTTTGGGTTCTCTCACCTATTCTAGTGAGGCCCTACCTCCTGGGCCCCAGTCATTCCCCCCAGCAGTTTGCCATCCTGCTGTCCATGGAGGCTTTCTTTTTCTTTTCTTTTTTTTTTTCTTTTGCTTTTTTAGGGCATATGGAAGTTACTAGGCTAGGAGTCAAATTGGAGCTGCAGAAGCCGGCCTACACCACAGCCACAGCAATACGGGATCTGAGCCGCATCTGTGACCTACACCACAGCTCACAGCAGCACTGGATCCTTAACCCCTCAGCGAGGCCGGGGACTGAACCCGTGTCCTCATGGATACTAGTCGTGTTCATTACCACCAAGCCACAATGAGAACACCAATGGGAGCTTTCTAAGTTACAGTTATAAATACAGCAGTCCACTACTGATTAAGATGGTTTAATGGTCTTACTTGCAGTATAAAGTCCAGACTCTTTAGACTGATACACAGCCTCTTCACAGCTTGGCTTCTGCCCCCCTTTGGATGCCTTTTTTGGGGAATGTTCCTTCCCCTCATTGCTCAGCTCTGCTTAAACCTTTACCATTGACCTGAATGCAGGCTCTGTTCTGAAGCTTCTCTAGACAAATGAAGCTTCTCATTGTTCTCTTCTTAGTAATTCCAAGGATGCTTAACTCGCTTCTGTTGTAACACTTCCCACACTGGGTTATTGGATAATAAGGAAAGAAATAGGAAGGGATTAAGGCGGGGTGTGTTTGTGTAGTAGAATCAGCATAGACTTTGGGGTTAATCCGACCCGGGTGTAAATTGTGAATCTACCGTTTACTTATCTTGTGATCTTGGACTCAACTTCTCTGAGTATCCATTTTCCTATACATGTACCTTATAATACGGAAAGGATTACATGACATAATATTTATGAAGCATCTAATGATACCCAGTCGGAACTCAGTATATAACAGTCTCCTACTCTTTTCTTTTATCTACATCATCAGCTCTGAGGAAGCATCACTATATTGGATGATGGTCAAAGCTTTTATTTGCACTCTGAGAAACGGTTCTGGTACATCCTGGTGAGTGTCAAGACTAACAGCCTATATGTGCTGGGCCAGTGTAGAACTGGGGATCATAGACTCAGAGTGTGTGGAAGACTGTTTGTGAAGGGAGGGAGGAGGTGGCAGAGCAGCATGGCTGTATCAGGAAACTGATAGTGCCATTAACTTAGAAAGGTTTTCCCAAGTCAGTTTCTTCCCTGGTGTATGTATCTGAAACCCCATCCCATGAAGTGTAACTGTATCTTTAAGATATGGGATACTTAAGGACAGGGAGATAATGGTATCCTCTTGATAGTCCACGTCGAAACATAGGGAATAGGGCTTTCGCCAAAAGGAGTGAAACATTGGAGCATAAGAGGAAACCTGCATCTTTTTCGAGAACTGACCTGAGCCTCCAGCGATGTGTGGGTTGTGAGCGAGGTGCGGGGCAAAAGCGAGGGCTGTTCCCGAGGGTGCGTGGCCCAGCCTTAGGGACAAGGAAAGATGAGCTGCAAACTGGGCAGCGACTAGCTTGTCTTGTCTTTGGAGGAAGGCTCGTGGTTGAGACTAGAGATGCTTGTATTGTGTAAGTGATCCCAAATGCTTTTTTTTTGGGGGTGGGGGGATGGGAGGTGATTTTGGATGTTTAAAAAAATTAGAGAAATAGGAATTAGGATTCATGAAAATTACATGGTAGTCTTTTTTTTTTCAAAAAAACCCCCAGTTATATAAACCCAAGTTAAAAAAACAACACAAAACATGAAAGCCAAACCCAGAAAACCTGTCCTGTGTTGATTTTCTTCTAGTCAAAATGGGATCATGTATTCTTTTTTAATTCCGTTTTCTGTTTTGCTTTTAGTGGAGCCCATCATCTTGGAAAGGGCAGATTAAAAATAAGCTTGGCACAGCTGGCTGGACGGGCCAGTGCTAACGCTGTCCTGTGTTCCTTCCAGGGCCAGTGTAAACTTCCTCCTCGCCCTTCGCAGCCAGCTCTCTGCCTCCTGGATGCACCATGGTGTTTGGTGAGTTTTTCCATCGCCCTGGACAAGACGAGGAACTCGTCAACTTGAACGTGGGGGGCTTTAAGCAGTCTGTGGACCAGAGCACCCTCCTGCGGTTTCCTCACACCAGGCTGGGGAGGCTGCTCAGCTGCCACTCGGAAGAGGCCATCCTGGAGCTTTGCGATGACTACAGTGTGGCCGATAAAGAGTACTATTTTGATCGGAATCCCTCCCTGTTCAGATACGTTTTGAACTTTTATTACACGGGGAAGCTCCACGTCATGGAGGAGCTGTGCGTGTTCTCCTTCTGCCAGGAGATTGAGTACTGGGGCATCAATGAGCTCTTCATTGATTCCTGCTGCAGTAACCGCTACCAGGAGCGCAAGGAGGAAAACCATGAGAAGTACTGGGACCAGAAGAGCAACGACGTGAGCACCGACTCCTCGTTTGAAGAGTCGTCTCTGTTCGAGAAGGAGCTGGAGAAGTTTGACCAGCTGCGATTTGGGCAGCTCCGCAAAAAGATCTGGATTCGGATGGAAAACCCAGCCTACTGCCTGTCGGCCAAGCTCATTGCCATCTCCTCCTTGAGCGTGGTGCTGGCCTCCATCGTGGCCATGTGCATCCACAGCATGTCGGAGTTCCAGAACGAGGACGGGGAGGTGGATGACCCCGTGCTGGAAGGCGTGGAGGTCGCGTGCATCGCTTGGTTCACCGGCGAGCTGGCCATCCGGCTGGTCGCTGCTCCGTGTCAAAAGAAATTCTGGAAGAACCCCCTGAACATAATTGACTTCGTCTCCATCATTCCCTTTTATGCCACGCTGGCGGTAGACACCAAGGAGGAGGAGAGCGAGGACATTGAGAATATGGGCAAGGTGGTCCAGATCCTCAGGCTGATGCGGATTTTCCGAATTCTCAAGCTTGCCCGGCACTCTGTGGGACTTCGGTCATTAGGGGCCACGCTGAGGCATAGCTACCATGAAGTTGGGCTGCTCCTGCTCTTCCTCTCGGTGGGCATCTCTATCTTCTCTGTGCTCATCTACTCGGTGGAGAAAGATGACCACACGTCCAGCCTCACCAGCATCCCCGTCTGCTGGTGGTGGGCCACCATCAGCATGACCACCGTGGGCTACGGAGACACCCACCCCGTCACCTTGGCCGGAAAGCTCATCGCCAGCACGTGCATCATCTGTGGCATCTTGGTGGTGGCCCTTCCTATCACTATTATCTTCAACAAGTTCTCCAAGTACTACCAGAAGCAGAAGGACATCGATGTGGACCAGTGTGGTGAGGACCCCCCAGAGAAGTGCCAGGAGCTCCCTTACTTTAACATCAGGGACATTTATGCCCAGCGGATGCACGCCTTCATCACCAGTCTCTCTTCTGTGGGGATCGTGATGAGCGACCCTGATTCTACAGATGCTTCGAGCATCGAAGACAACGAGGATGTTTATAACACGGCATCGCTGGAGAACTGCACAGCAAAATGAGCGGGGACGGCTATGCCTGCACCTTGTGTCCTTCCCCGATATTAGGTTAACACAGCTTTAGAAACCTCAATGGGTTCGTTAAAAATCATTTAATTCTCAGGGTGTACTCTTCAGCCATAGTTGGACATTTCACTGCTCTGAAATGATAGAAATGTCTTTATTTTCCTCGGTGAGGCAAATTCAATGCCTTGCTCTGAAAGTTATTTTTTACCACAGAGAGAGGTGTGATATGATTTTGGAAAAAAAAAAAAGGTAAATGGTAGTGGGTGGGATGTGTTGCTACGGCTTCTGTATCATTCTGTGTTTATCATTTACTCACATTGAGCTAACTGTAAATTACTGACAAATAGAAGCAAGGGCCCAGAAGACTACATGCATGTAAGATCCACAACATGAGACAACGCATGTAAATCCATGTTCACTTCCTAGACATGGAAATTAAAGGAGCCTAATAAACTACCTACTTCAGTATGGAGACTGTCTTGGTCGTATGTTTTTATGGCAAATAAGTGTATTCCAGTGTGTTCCCGGTTGGCTTGGGAGGAAAATGCTCTTTTTGGAGCATCAAGGACCCTTTTTGTATTTTTTTTTGTTTTTTTTTTGGCTTTTTAGCCCCCCCCGCCCGCGGCATTTGGAAGTTCCCAGGCCAGGGATCGAATTGGAGCTACAGCTGCTGGCCTACACTACAGCCACAGCAACCTCAGATCTGAGCCGTGTCTGCAACCTACACCACAGCTCACGGCAACGCCAGATCCCTGACCCACTGAGCAAAGCCAGTGATCAAACCCGCATCCTCATGGATACTAGACGGATTCATTTCTGCTGCACCATGATGGGAACTCCCTTTTCTCCACTTTTTTCCTGTGGGGGAGTAACGATGCTCATAGTGGCGTACTTTGTCACTTTGCTTGCTCTTCCTCTGTGCTTTTTTTTTTTTTTTTGCCACGGTTTTCTTTTTTCTTTTTCCCGGAAATATTTGTTTTGCAGTTGCTTTTGTGTGTGTCTGAGTTCTTGATCTGATATTTAACTTAGCATCTTTTTTTGATCTTTTTAGGGTAGCACTCATGGCATATGGAAGTTCCCAGGCTAGGGGGTTGAATCGGAACTGTAGCCACTGGCCTACCCCACAGCCACAGCAGCACCAGATCTGAGCCGTGTCTGCACCCGACACCACGGCTCAGAGCAATGCTGGATCCTCAACTCACTGAGCAAGGCCAGGGATAGAACCTGTGTCCTCATGGATGTTAGTCAGGTTCATTAAATGCTGAGCCATGATGGGAACCCCTAACTTAGCATTTTGGGGTGCTTGATATTGTACCAATGTAGAGGGCCTTGGTGGGCTATTGCCTTGGGACTTCTGTATTGGAGACCCCCGCCATAATTTATAAAGGTCAATGATGTTATTGGAGAAGTTTTCTCTGACATTCAGAAAAGGACGATTGATTATCTTTATTCTCTCATTTTTGGCCTAGAATAACTGCAGTTTCCATATGGTTCAATTTCAGGGTTTGACTCATGTGAGCAGAAAGATGTTTCTCTAGTTCTGAGGCAAACTTGTGACTGGTCCCATCTGCATATCTAGTTTAGGGAAGGAGCGGGCATCAGGAAACCTGGGGATTCAGTATCAGCACCAGGGCTAACTAGCTGTGTGATCAGGAGGCCAGGCAGCCCCTCTCTGAGCTTGTTTTCTCAGGTTGGAGGTGAGTGTAACAAACACCAGACTCCTTTGTAATCAACTCTCTTTTTGAAAATTTGGGAGCTCCCATCATGGCTCAGTGGTTAACAAATCCGACTAGGAACCCTGAGGTTGCGGGTTTGATCCCTGGCCTTGCTCAGTGGGTTAAGGATCTGGCGTTGCCGTGAGCTGTGGTATAGGTCGCAGACGCGGCTCGGATCTGGCGTTGCTGTGGCTGTGGCATAGACCAGGGGGTACAGTTCCCATTCGACCCCTAGCCTGGGAACGTCCATGTGCCACAGGTGCAGTCCTAAAAAGACAAAAAAAAAAAAGAAAAAATAAAAGAAAACTGGCCAGTGCCCCTCTAACTTGGTTTAGATTATAAATTTGCATAAAACTGATTTTTTTTTTCGGGGCATATGGAAGTTCCCAGGCTAGGGGTCGAACCGGAGCTACAGCTGTTGGCCTACACCACAGCCACAGCCACACAGGATCTGAGCCACGTCTGTGACCTACACCACAGCTCACAGCAACACCAGATCCTTAACCTACTGAGCGAGGCCAGGGATCAACACGCAAACTCATGGTTCCTAGGCAGATTCATTTCCGCTGCACCACGACTGGAACTCCTACATAAAACAAATTTTAGCCTGCCATCTAATTTTTCTTATATTCTCTCTCAGTGGAGTCCCAGCTAATGAGGCTTCATTTCTTGTTGTTGGGGCACAGCAAATAGCTTGCCTTAAAATTTAGGCTATTAAACACATTTGCAAAGACATTTGTTCTCTTTGTCTGATGGTGAGAAGTGAAGGCCCCCTGAGCACTAGAGGGCAAGGTGGGTGAAAGGGCTCTTGAATGTCAATAAGTGCTTGATTTTGATTTGCTTGAAAAATCACTTGGTGGCTTAACCTTTCATCATTTTCAGCCCGTTACTTTGCCCTTCTCAGGAAGAGTGCCAGAGTGCTTAGAAACACAGAGAGAGGAGGGGTGAGCCGAGCAAAAGAAGGCACAAGGTTGATGAACCGCTGCCCAAAGCCATGGAATGTGACAGCTGCAGGGGACTTGAGAGGTCACCTGGCCTATGTCCTCAGTTTACAGATGAGAAAAAAGGAGTGATCTCACCAAAGTCATGCAAAGGCATAGCGAGCAGGTCCAGGCAGGACACAGTCATAATGATTTCCTTCTCCTTTCCTCCTTGCTTTCCTCCCTCCCCTGCTTTCTTCCTCCTTTGTACTGTGAAAAATTTCAAACACATACAAAAGTTGCAAGAATAGTATCATGTACCTACATGTGCCTATTGTTCATCTTTAACAATTAAGATTTTTTAAAGATTTTTATTTTTTCTGTTACGGCTGATTTACAATGTTTTGTCGATTTATGCTGTATAGCAAAGTGACTCAGTCGTGTGTATGTGTGTATATATATATTCTTATGTGTATATATATATACATATATTCGTGTGTGTGTATATATATATATTCTTTTTCTCACATTATCTTCCATCATGTTCCATCACAAGTCACTAGATATATTTCCCTGTGCTATACAGCAGGATCTCATTGAACAATTATCATTTAATAAGAAACTTATTTTATCTCTTCCCTGACTCACTTCCTCTCCTTCCCAGTTTATTTTGAAACAAGTGTCAGTCATATCATTGATTCTGTAAGCATTTCAGTTTCTTTAAAAGAATAATCTTTTTTTCTAAACACAATTGCCACGCCATTATTAAAACTAAAAATTAACAAATTTTCAATACTATCGACGATCTAGTCTTAGCAGGTACAGCATAGCCATTACTTTCCAGTTAACCTGGCATCTCTGAACACCTGGTTCAGGTAGGTCTTTTTGCAAATCATGCATTAAATAGTTGCAGGAAAGCAGGGATCCTCAAGAAGTAATGGAAATGGTTTCTGCTGAGACCTTCAAATTGTCTGAGACAAGTAAGAATTTCCTGTTTTAAAAAATCTCCGGAGGTTCAAAGAACACACTTTACAGTTTAAATTTAACCTAAATGTTACCAACAGCAGTTTAAATGTGTTTGTCCTTGTTTCACACTCCCCAAGGATGGGACCAACTACAACTGTCCCTGAACAAGGAACGCCTGTGGCCTTTGAGCTATTCAGTTTCCTTTCTGAGCTCCCTCTCCTGCTATAAAGAATCCCAGTTTTGAAAAATTTACTCAATTATTTTTCCCCCAGGAAGGTAAGAGAAGAAGATAAAATATTTGTTAGGTGTTACTCAGTCTGACCAACATCCAAATGAAGGTGGGTATTTGAATAGAATGCTTAAACAACTTTCCCAAGAGTATTATTTTTCTACAGCTTCAGTGACAAGTTATCACACGCTTCCTGGCTTAAAACGACAGAAATTCATTCTTTCACAATTCTGGAGGCCAGAATTTTGAAGTGAATCTGAGGGGCTAAAGTTAAGGTGTTGTCAGGGCTGGTTCCTTCTGGAGGCTCCGGCCATGGTGGCAGGAATCCGTTTTGTGCATCTCCCAGCTTTTGATGGCTGCCTACATTCCTTAGCTTGTGGCTGCATCAGTGCAGTCTTGGCCAATGTGGTCACATGGCCTTCTCATCTGTGTCACACTTCTCTCTGCTTCCTCTTATAAGGACGCTTGTGATTACATTTGGGATCCACTCAAATAATCCAGGGCAATCTCCCTGTGTCAATCTCTTCCATTTAATCACAGCTACAAACTTCCTTTGTCTTGGAAGGTAACATCTCCAGGTTCCAGGGATGAGGACCTGGATAGTTCGGTGATCAATATTCAGCCTACCTGATCCAAGTTACTAAGAAGACTTAACTTGAATGATATGTTAATATAATGCATCTTATTGGTTGAAAGGAAAGAACATAGGATAAGAATGTGGGTTTTAATTGAAATAAAATCCATTAAGTAAAAAAAAAAAAATGTGGGTTTTAGTGTCAGACAAGCTTGAGTTCTAATCCTCGCTTGGTCTGTAATCATAGACAAGCTCTTTAACCTCCTTGAGTCTCCATCTTCTCATCTGTACATGGGGTTGATACCAAAATTCTCACAGAGATAGTGTAAGGATTAAATTGGCCAGTCAATATAAAGTATCTGGTGAGGTGCTTGCAGTGTGCACTTCATAAATGGTCCTTCACATTACTGTAGTGTAAGGTTTCTCTTAACTTATCTCGGGTGGTACCCAGGCAGGACCTGGTTTTTTCTGTCTGATGGCAGTCCATTAATAAAATCAAACACAATTTGACTGTAAGACCTTTACTGGTGTCAGTAGAAAAATTACTTATGAAGTATTATTGTGTATAAAGACACTGAAGCTAATTTAAAATTAAAAGTAGAGATCTAAAACAGAAGGATTTATTTCGGTGATTGTAAGGTTTTTTGGAAAACAGAAAATGTCACTGAGTTGCAATGGATTTGCTGATGAGAAAGAACAGTGGACCTGGAATTGGAGTACCTTTTGTACAATGAGGTACCACCTTGCAGTGGTCAGAGGGGCCATCATTAATAAGTCTACAGTTAACAAGTGCTGGAGAGGGGGTGGAGAAAATGGAACGCTCCCACATTGTTGGTGGGAATGTAAGTTAGTATAACCATTATGGAAACCAGTATGGCGGTTCCTCAGAAAATTAAAAATAGAACTACTGTATGATCCAGCAGTCCTACTCTTGGGTATATATCAAGACAAAACTACAATTCAAAAAGATGCATGCACCCCCTATGTTCATTGCAACCCTATTCACAATGGATAAGACATGGAAGCAACCTAAATGTCCATCAACAACAGACGAATGTATCAAGAAGAGGTGGTACATATATACAATGGAATACTACTCAGCCATAAAAAAACCAAAATATGCCATTTGTGGCAAAATGGATGAAACTAGAGATTCTCATACCAAGCGGAGTAAGTCTAGAAAGAGAAGGACAAATACCATGTGATATCACATATGTGAAATCTAAAATATGGCACAAATGAACCCATCTAAAAAACAGAAGCAGACTTACAGATATAGAGAACAGATTCGTGGTTGCCAAGGGGGAGTGGAGGGAGGGAGCGAAAGTGGACTTAGAATTTGGGGTTGGTAGATGCAGAAATTGACATAACATTGTAAATCAACTATATTTTAATTAAAAAGGCTAAAACAAAAGAATACCTTTTGTTTGCATCCTAGCTCTGCTTCTTTCTGAACGGGCTTAAGGAAGCCACTTTGGCTCTCTCAGCCTCAATATCTTAATGTATGAAAAAGGAACAAAAAGATCATGGTTCTCGGGATGTAAAAAGGCTTTGTGCATGTTCTACAACACCGTGTAGTAAGAAGTTATCATGAAGCCCTTTTCTCTGATAAAAAAGACAGAAAACAGCAACCTCACTTGTCTATGTTGGACTTTCTTGCATCATTAAAAAAAAAATCAGTGAACATGTTTCCTGAAGGCTTATTTGAACACAACTTTCTTTCTAAATGAATCCTGCCAGCTACCAAAGTGAGTATGCATATTATTGAAAAGTTCCACCGTGCTGTAAGCCCAGATGTATGAAACGCACACAGAGCTCTTTTTCCAGTAGCAATTATCTGCTGAAATTGCGCCTTGTCTGCAGCAGACAAACCGGATCTATTCCCATTCGAGTACAGAGCACGAGCTATGGTATTTATAAACTGTAAAAGATGTTTGTCAGCATGCACAGCACATACATTCATCCCCGAGTGCTGGCAAGAAATAGCCTCGTTGTTTCTGAAGAGCTAATCATGGATTCGTAAACTCTGTCAGCAAATCTGTTACTGCAAGGGATTCTCTCCATGGATGATGATGACTCCAGCACATGCTGTTCTAATCCTGGACTGAATGGAGTGCAAGCTCAGGGTCAGACACTTGGCCTATCCTCCCCAGGTCAGCCCCGACTGATTCCAGAAGGAAGGGAAAAGTTTTGGCGTTTGGTCCTTGGTGTCGTAGCGAAGGTGGAAGGTGGGAGGGCATCACACTCACTAACCTCACCTTCATCGTTCCCACTGCCCTGCAAGAGAAAGCTTTCAGAGCCATCTCAGGTGTATCTTACTGCCACACTAGGGGGTGGGTCTTAAAGGGCCAGCTCATTTGAATCCTTTCCAGGTTCTCAAGGGGTTGACTATGTTAGGATGGGAGCAAGAGTGGTTCATGTTTGCTATAGCTTTTGCCTCTGGGCCATCCTGACTGCCTAGCCCATAGGAGTGAGCTGCAAGTTGACAGTCATTGACTCAGGCTCTCTTGTTTACAGCAGTAGACTTAGGCCCCCTTCACCGGTCCCTTCCAGCTTCTGATGGGTCTGGGTGTGATCTGGCTCCTCACTCTTAGCTTTGACTTTTGTTCATCACCTGCCCTTGGATCTTGGCAAATGATTTCTCTGTTCCTTATTTTGGTTTGGTTTGCCCTCAGGTCTGCAGTCTATTTGTCTTCTCATTTCAGACCCTTTTCCATGTGATCCTAACCCAGCTGACCTCTCAGGAAAAGCCCCAGCCACAACCAGCCAGAGATCAGCCTAACCGTCTGGATACCTTGCAGGAAGAAACTTGGACATCTCTGGCTATTAGATGGAATCCATAAACTCAGCTGACTGATGTAGGTCTGATCAGATTCACTCCAGGCTTCATAGCGAGAGTTGGTAACTAACACTGGGGGCCCAGAGTCAAAGCTAAGATAATGCATGATGGATAATAAGATTTTAAATGGACCACTCTTCTCTTTCATATTACTGGGACCTCCAGTATAGCTGTCCCTTCTTCTAACCAGCCAGTCCCAGCTGCTCTTGGTGGTTAAGGGACTTTGTAGCATTTTTTGGTTATTTGTGGCAGCTTCCCAGGTGGATAGGTCTTATTTTGGGTGATTGTGTTCAAAGATCCAATTTATTTACTATTATTTTTCCTGATGTCCAACTTCATTTGCTCAATAAAAATTTATCAAAGGCTCTACATTAAAAAAATATATGTTTATGTTAAATAAATACATATAGTGATACACTGATGAAAAGGATAAGAACCTACTTAGGGGAAGCTCACAGTGCAGTGGGATGGGTGTCTGGGCTCTGGTGCCTGAGGTAGAGCAGTAAGAGTCTGGAAGTACAGACTTTGGTTCAGGGTCTGGCTTCACCACTTACTTTTCTGTGATCACGGTGAGGCTACTTAACCTCTCTGAAGCCTCTGTTTTCTCAACTATTCTAAGGGGACTAATCTGGCCCATTTCACACAGTTGAAATAATGCACATTAATGACACATAGTAGGTGCTCAATAGGCATTGCTTTCTTCTTTTCATTAACCAATATTTCACTCTTGTCTAAGCTTTTTTTTAACATTAAATATTTTAAAATTTTATTGGAGTATAGTTGACTTACAATGTTGTATTAGTTTCCTTTTTTTTTCTTTTAAGGCTGGATCTGCGGCATATAGAAGTTCCCAGACGAGGGGCTGAATAGGAGCTGCAGCTGCCCACCTATGCCACAGCCATAGCAACAAGGACCTGAGCTGCATCTTGCAGCAATGCCATATGCTTAACCCACTGAGCAGGACCAGGGATTGAACCCGCATACTCACGGACACTATGGCAGGTTCTTAACCCACTTAGCAACAGTGAGAACTCCTATATTAGTTTCAAGTGTACCAGTTATTCATATACATATATTCATTCTTTTTTCTCATACTCAGCTTTTATTACAAAAGAGGACTGAAGACTTGGCATGTATTTAATGAACCGGTACAGTGTAGACTATAAACCGGATGATTCAGACTTGCTGTCTCCTTGATCCTCGCCTCATTCATTTTGGTTCATTAGAATGATATTAAAAGCCATTGTTCCTCTGAGGTCAAAAGCAGCCTCTTCTGCCCCTGACTGGCTGCTGGTACAGACCTTTTCACCTTCCCCTGATGACTGTATGCATGCTGAGGCAAGAGACCCCTGAACTGTGGGAGCTCCCTTGAGCAGCAACAGATTTGCTGACATTGGTGAATCCAGTACTGCCTTGTCCAACAAGGAGGGATTCTAAAAATAACATGGGCCCAAAGTAACTGCCTCATGAACCTGGTATTTGAGGGATGACCATCATCACCATGACCTATAAAAACTTTGGCAAAAGTTTCCATCCTTACCTGAGCACCAGATTTCTACAGAGGAGCTATGCAGGTTTGTCTTGGGACAAGCATCCTTCTTTCTGATGGTTAAATGTTTCAGTCCATTTCAAGAAGTTTTCGCAATCAGCAGACCTGAGGTTTTTTTAAGCAATTTTGATGCCATTGGAATGTGCTGCTGCATTTCAAATGGCAGCTATATAATAACAACAGTATATGTGTACTGGGCATTGGTTTAAGTGCCTTATATAAATTCACTCATTTAATCCTTACAACAGCTCCATGAACTAAGGTACTGCTGTTACCCTCATTTTACCATTAGGAAAAACTAAAGAACAGAGGGGTTATAAAACCTGCCCAAAGTCACCCAGCTGGTAATTCAGGTGCTAGAATTTGAACCAAGCAGCTGGTTTGACCTCAGAATTCATGCTCTCAATCATTGCAATATACTGGCTTAATACTAATTTAAGATACATGACTAATGCTTACGTAGAAATCTGATTGGAGAGGTTTTGACTATCTCAAGAGGCTGAATTTTTAACATTTACTAATAGTATGACTTCCAAATTTGAATGCTGAAAACTGGTTTCTCCTTATCTGGTCATGGTGGTTTTTGTTGAGGTCTTGCTATGTGATAAGGACTTTCATAGTTATTGAAGAGAAGACTAGAGGACTGTGAAGAATCTGGAATTTTACCCTGCCATCATGGTTAAAGAATTAGTCTGCCAGAAATTCACAGATGCTGGCAGGGGACACACGGTTCCTGGGTCGTGTGTCCCAGAGACAAAGGGCGGTTCATCAGACACAGCAATGGTAGCCCCCAGAGTGTCAGCATTTATACCAGTTCCTGAGCTCATTTCCACATGGTGAGGCAAGATGGGCCTGAAGGGGACACCTGAGCTGGGGGAACTCAAATGTTTTATAATGGGAAGTAAGCCTGTCTGTCCTTTGCCGCAGAAGCGACAGAACCTTTATTATGCTGCGCTGTAAGCAAACCCGCTCCTTGTTCTGGATGACATGTCCTGGAGACGCTCTCTCCATCTTCCAGGGCTGTTGGCTCCACAAATATCCTTGAAAAAGTAGATCAGAACAAAGGCAAATCGTGGGTCTCTTGTGTTTCTTCTCAGCATGTGAGAATGAATTGTCTCCTAATAGGTCCCTGTACTACTAAGAATCTTGAATTTCAATGCGTGAGTATGAATAACAGACATGAAACAATATCAGAATAATATAAGGGATTATATAATTTTTTTTGGCTTTTTACGGCGCAGCCACAGCATCTGGAAGTTCCCAGGGTAGGCATCAGATCAGAGCTGTGGCTGCCAGCCTACACCACAGACACAGCCACACCAGTCCGAGTTGCATCCGTGACCTATACCACAGCTCACGGCAACGCTGGATCCTTAACCCACTGAGCGAGGCCAGGGATGGAACCTACATCCTCATGGATACTAGTTGGATTCACTACCCCTGAGCCACAACAGGAACTCTGGGATTATATAATTTTGACTGCAAATATAAAGGACCTCTTGGAAGGAAAAGTCATTGTGGTCTGAGGTGGGTATTGAAGTCTTCATGAAAGAGGAGAGATGCCATTAAGTGGAATAAATTGGGGAATTGAAAAAAAGAGTGCACTTTCTATGGCATATCTCAGCTGAGGCTAGGTGCTGCATCACCAGGGCTTTAGACTTGGGGTCAGTGTTAGTTTTCACTCATGGCTCAATTGTTTATTAGTTATGTGCCCTGGGCAACCCCTCTAACCTTCTGGTTGTTGTTTATTGACTTTTTCTTTCCTTTTCTACAGGGTATGAATACTTATTACCTGCAGATGGAGAGACTCTTCAACATCATAGTGAAAAATGGCAAGACCTTTGCTTATCTACACCCACATTGGAGAGCTAAGAAAAATGAGTTGGATTTTCTTTGTATTGAGGAAGTTGGTGATATGGCCAGAGGTTACTCAGATTCTGAGTAATTGCTGATCCCTCCTATCTTTACTAAGACAACAGCCACATCATTCCCTTCTCCAGGGTATTTTCTTGAATTGCCCTAACTCACCCCGACTTTCCTGTCTCTGATCATGTCACTGCTGCTCTCAGTCACTCAGTTGTACTCATTGTCCAAGGGTGATGTTCTGACGCCATAACTCAGCTACCCGACCTCTGTTTTCTGGCCCAGGTCTGCCACCTCCGCTTCACTGGCCCTCCTCTGCCTCGTATACCTTATACTTTACTGACCAGCTAGAGCGAAAGTGTGCTATTTGTATCCACACAGGCAGCTGGCAACTGGTTTGTCACGCTTCTACTCTTTTGTTTCTCTGGAAAGATTTCTTTCCTACCCCTCTCACCAGTTTACTCTTGCTTGTTTGTTTTTATGGCTGCAGAGTGTGGCATATGGAGCTCCCCGGGATGGGGACTGAATCTGAGCCACAGCTCTGACCTACACCTCAGTTTCAACAATGCCGGATACTTTAACCCACTGCACCAGGTTGGGGAGCGGAAGCTGTGACTCTGCAGGGACCCAAGCCACTGCGGTTGGATCCTGCTGTGGTGCGGTGGGGATGGGATGGGAACTCCCAGCTCACTCCTGTTAACCCTTTATGAATCAGCTCAATAATTACCTCCTTCTCTCTTAAAAATAACACAACTAAACTTAATGTTCCTGAATTAATATCTTCCCCCTCCCTCTCTCTTATCTATCCCTCCATCCTTCCATCCTTCCATCCATCCATCATCTATCCATATCTTGTTATATATACCACTACTGTAATATAAAATATATGTATATAACCATCTCTCCATTAGATTGTGGGTTTTGAAATGTGGGTAATAAATCTTCAGTGGATATTTGTCCAATGAATGAATGCATGGAAACAATTGAATGGTTTTGTGAACAAGGAATGAGAGTTTGGGGGCCAACAAGCATAACTCTTGAGTCAAGACCCTCATGGCCATGCACAGTACAGCACAACCTCAGAGCATTTGCAGGTAGGTTTCCACAGGAAGGTGAAGGATGGGGCTGGCTCTGGGCACAGCCTGTCTCTTCTCCAGCTCTTTTTAACCTTTCATCTCTTACACGTCCCTCCCTCCCTATCACTTATCCCTTTCTCATAGAGGATTAATTAAAGTTAAAAATCAGGGGAGTTCCCTTCATGGCTCAGTGGTTAACGAATCCGACTAGGAACCATGAGGACACGGGTTCGATCCCTGGCCTTGCTCAGTGGGTTATGGATCTGGTGTTGCCGTGAGCTGTGGTGTAGGTTGCAGACGCGGCTCGGATCCTGTGTTGCTGTGGCTGTGGCGAAGGCCGGCAGCTACAGCTCCTGTTTAACCCCTAGCCTGGGAACCCCCATATGCCGTGGGTGTGGCTCTACATAAAAAAAAAGGCAAAAAGACAAAAAAAATCAGGACTAGAAGGAGTTTGGAGGAACCCATTTCTATGCAGTCTAATCTCCCCTCCTTGCAAGGGTACTTTGTTTTTCAGAAAAGCCTCCTGAAGATCCAAGAGGCTTTAGCCTTCCTCTCCTGAAAGAATCCGGAACAGTAAATTCCAGGCCGGAAAGGAACATGGGTTCTTCACTGTACTGCCGAATCCCCTTCTGGTCTGTCCATAGGAGTGACAGTGGACTTTGCTCTTTGTTATTCCCATCCAGCTTTCAGGGCCACCCTGAGGGAAATAGTCCATCTTTGCAAGCCTAGCGCCAACTTTGAGAGAACAAGCATTACCAGGGGAGGTGGTAGACAAGTTCATTTTCCCCTGGCATCTCAGTGGCAGTCTGGGACCCAGCATCCATGAAGCTAAAGCCAGGGAGGTTTTGAGATGTGACCACTACCCCTTTCTGAGATATAAAATATGTGTGAGGGCTCTGTAGGCATTCACTCATGTGTCTGTGAGTTCTCAAAATATGTACAATTCAGTGAATGTGTGGGTCCGGGTCCAAGTTGGGGTTGACCCTGAGAAGAACCACAAAGCTATAGAAAGCCATTTTTCCTATACTTGAGTTTCAGGTGACCTGGACATTTTACAATTTTATCTTCAACTGTGGAGAACGAAGAAGAGAGGAAAAATCATGGATGCAGAGCTGCTAGTTAAGAGGTGTGAGATGCTGGCAGCTTGTTAGTACAACCACCAAGAACAGAGAGCTGTGGGTCACTTTACACAAAGCCTGTCAATTTGGCTTGAAATAATTCAATTCACCTCTCTGAGGGGAGTGACCTGACTTCAATAATGTGAGCCCAGTGTCTTCCGGAGATCAAGAGACTTGATGAAATGATTTAATGTGAATCCTCCTGAGGAAGATGCTTTGCTGCTACATAAGGGCGTTTTCTGGAGGTTCTTCCATGGGCGCTGAACCCCTGTCAGACACCAGCCAGGACTCTGAGGTTACCCTTCCAGCAGTGCCCTCAGAGCACGGTCTAGAGGCATCAGTGGTGCCTACTCTCCATGACCAATGAAGACCCCCCCCCCCCCGGAGTACCAGCACCTCGGGGAGTGGTGGTGGCTGCCCTCCCCGCTTGGCCTTGATGGATCTCCACGTGAGGCAGCTGCCCTTTTGTGCGGAGGCTTTGATTCCAGCAGCTCAGCTGGGGGTCACGTGCAGCCTGGGTTAAATGAGGCCACTCTGAACTGCCAACTGGACTAGAGTTTTTTAAATGAATTACACATTCAGTGAATTCCCTATTTCAGAATGGAGCCAGAATCCGAATGTGAAATCATCTTAAGTTTTCTCCAAGGTGCCCCTTCCTCCCGGTTATATGAATGTTTGTTGAGTAAAGGTGTGATCTATTTACTCCAATTTTAGGAAGTCTCATCTTGCAAGAACATCAAAGCAACACGCAGATGACAAAGGGATGTAGGGCATGCTGGGGAAAATCTTAATCCCATGACAGGATTTGGAGGGGCCGCAGGAGTGCCCGGGTGATCGGGGCCTCGTACCAAAGGGAAGAGTTGGGGGGGCATCTCTTGTTTGTGAGGGCGCCATGTGGATAGAAAGATATGCAGTAGCTATACTGCCTTGTCAGCTTGGGAGAAAAAGGAATACGTTCAAAAAGCATTTTAAAGAAATCCTTTTGTACGTTTTATGAGAGTAACACTTCCTTCAACAGCCCTCATTGAAGCTCTGTGTTATTCTTCAAGGTCTTTGCCATTAGATTTGTGTCTCGTTTCGTGGGTCAAGAGTCAGAGGCATGCCTCAAGGAAGCCCAGACATTTTGATTTGCAAATAAACAAAGGAACGTGTCTGGACTGCTTCACTGCACTGTGTCTCTGGCAGGATCCTGGGGTTGGCACTCAGCGCTGCCAGTGTCGCGGGCTATTGGCGGAATGATCAGTACAGGGACTTTAAACAAATATGTACCTTGGCTTATTCTGGGCTCTCAGAAATTCACAGGCTGTCAGATTTGGAGGGTATCTTGTAAATCATTTAGCAGTTTACAGATGGAGAAATTGAGGCTCACTGAGGGCTATCACACGCTGTTGTGCAATTTCCTGAGAAAAAGAACTTGACATTCTGGGGACAAGAGCTTGTTTCTTTCTTGTTTCTTTTTCCCAGTTCTCTCACATCCTTAGGCTCCGTAGCTGAAGTGGACTTGAATTAGGAACTTCCTTTGTCAGTGAAGATGCTTTCGGTTGCAAACAACAAAGCAACTTGTAGATAACTTAAGCAAAAGGAGGAGGTTATTAGAAAACACGAGGGAGCCTCACTGATCTGTAGGAAGAGCAGAGACGGCGCCGTGGGGAGGGCAGGACCAGGGCAGCTGCAGGTTCTCCCAGGACACCTCCCTGGAGCCCTGGCTGACTGACTCCAGCTGCTGGGTTTTTTGGACTAAGAATAATCATGCGGTTCTTTCAAAATTATTATTTTTTTCCTCCTCTTTTACCATCTCAACTGAACACTTTCGAAAGAATCAGAATTTCTCAAATCATTCTTGTCTGTTCAAAACGATCAGAACTGGAGTTCCCATCGTGGCGCAGCAGTTAACGAATCCGACTAGGAACCATGAGGTTGCAGGTTCGATCCCTGGCCTTGCTCAGTGGGTTGACGATCCGGCGTTGCCGTGAGCTGCGTTGTAGGTTGCAGATGCGGCTCGGATCCTGCGTTACTGTGGCTACGGCATAGACCCTTAGCCTGGGAACCTCCACATGCTGCAGGTGCGGCCCAAAAAGGCAAAAAAAAAAAAATCAGAACTTTTGTTGATGACAAAGACAATTTTGCCACTTTGTGTTCAAGTCCTTGGATAAGTGCTTTAAGCAAGATAGGTGTTGGAAAGGATAGGGATAGTTGGAGGAACCTAAGCCATCTTGGCCATAGAGGCTATACCTATGCTAAATCGGTGGCTGTGTGATGATTAGGTTGGATGCCTGGGCATTAGTGAAGATGGGAGAGTGTTCTTGGCTGAGAAAACGTTGGTCAAAGGCAACACTGGAACAAAAGGAGTGTGTTGCGCTGAGATGAGAATTGAGGCTATGAGGCAAGTGCCAGGAAGCAGCGTCAGGTCACAAAGGACTTTGAGATCTGGGCTGAAGAGTTTGGATTTTTATACTGTATCCCCTGAGGAGTCTTTGAGGCAGCATTAAGGAGGGAATAACCTTGTGAAGTTTGTTCCGGAAAGCTTTCTTTAGCAGTTACGTGGAGAATGGGCAGAGTGATAGTGAGGGTGCTAAGACTAGATGGAAAACAGGAAATGAGAACCTGTAAATGGGATAGTCTTACTCAACATTTCTGCAATAGACTGGTGAAATTTAGGAGAAAAAGGAATTCGTTGACAGTTTTCAGCTGTATATTGGGGTCTTGTTATGACAAGTTCTCATTTATTAAATTGACTCACAGCCCAGACTTGCAGTGTGACCTTAGAGTGAGGCCCCTGTATACACCTGCCCTCAGTCACCTGCAGAGGTGACATGGACCTGGCATGCTTCTTGTTCGGAGTGGTTTTCTTTTACATTTTTTTTTCAAGTCTCCTTCTTTAGGAGTTGGCCACATGGAAGGGCCACTCTTCAGTCACATGACAGATTAGAGCTCAGTGCCGGCGATGCCTCCAGAATTAAGGAGCTACAGCGCAGGGACCTTGTCTGAGATTCTGTGTTGCAGTCGCAGGCTCCCTGGCTTGCTGGGCAGGGTTTGGGATCATAGGTGTGGGCGGTGCTGATTTTCTGCTGTGACTCTGGGCAGCAGGGCCAGTGTGTGCCACCCAGAGGGCAGTCATGTCAGTGCATCTGGGAGGAGCAGAGCTGCTTCTCCGTGGCTGGGCAGGCATGTGGGGAGGCAGCAGGGTGCTGGGTCCCTCCCGCTGCCCTCCTGGGAACCTGCCTTTCCTTATATTCCCCTGCACTTTTACATCAGCGTCATCCTTTGTCTGCCTCCACTTCCTGCCCCTCCAACCCATACTCTTCATACCAGCAAATTCTTTTGGTCTTCCTAACCACGTCATTTTAAATTAATTAATTAATTTTTATGGCTGCACCTGCAGCATATGGAAGTTCCCGGGCTAGGGATCAAACCGGAGCTGCAACCTCCAGCCTACACCACAGCCACAGCAACTTGGAATCTGTGCTGCATTTGCAAACTTCACCGCAGATTGTGGCAACAATGGATCCTTAACCCACTGAGCGAAGCCAAGGCTCGAACTTACATCCTCATGGATGCTAGTCAGGAACCTGCTGAGCTGCAACAGGAACTCCAATGTCATTTTATTTTTAATTAAACATATTTAATTGTGGGAAAATACATATATTGTAAAACTGACCAGCGTACCCATTTCTAAGTGTACATAATAAGTAGGCTTAAGTATTTTTCACCTTGCTGTGCCACCAGTCTCCAGAACTCTTTTCATCTTGCAAAACTGAAACTCTGTATCCCTTAAACCACACCTCTCCATTTTCTTTCCTCCTCCAGCCCTTGACAGCTATCATTATACTTTCTGTTTCTTGAATTTGACCACTCTGTGAACTTCATGTAAATAGAATTATACAGCATTTTTTCATGTGTAACTGGCCTATTTTATTCAACATATCTCCAAGGTTCATGCATGTCATAGCATGTAACAGGATTTCCTTCCTTTTTAAGGCTGAATCATTTTTCATTATTTGACTCTATCACATTTTGTTTATTCCTTAATTTGTCCATGGGTTGCTTCCACCTTTCGGCTGTGAAAACACTGCTGCTCTGAACACGAGTGTACAAATCAGCCATATACTTCTTGTGTAAAAAGTCCTGTCTCCTGAGCCCAGCCCTGCCTCTCCCACCTCGAGAGCAAGGACACGGCAGGTGTTTCTGCTGCCTGCCGAGCTTCATTCTCCATCCAGGTGGCCCAAGGAGTTTCTGTTCTACAAAGACCTTCCCTATAATTTCACCTGGGTTGTTGAACCCTTGTCCCTCCACTCCCATATTTTTAGGGGTTTCTTTGTAACTTTTTCCTTGAAAGTTTTGCCTCCGGACTTCTTTTCCGTTGTTTGCTTCCAAGGGGACGGAATAAGAGGATCAACATGTGAGGGAAGCTGTTCCCTAAGAGCTTCTCTTAAGGAAAACCGTCCTAGCAGGAGGAGAGTCCACTAAGGATGGGGGAGGGACAGATACTGACCCTCCAAAGATCACTGGTCACCAGGACAATGTGAACTGAAGCGGCTGGTCCCCATCCTTGCCACCGCGTGGAGAGAACATGATTGACTATTAGGAACAGCAGGCCCAGGAATGAGCACGGGCCCTGCCAGGGTGACGCTAAGAAGGAAGAAGGGACGGAAGAGGGGAGCTTAGTGGTGAGGGACCTGCTTGCGTGAGGGAGGGGCAGAGGAATCAATGCCTGAAGGTCTTTCGGAAGTTTCTGGGGGCTGAGATGCATCAAAACCCCACCTTGGTGCCCCCTGTTAAAAATCTGCATTTTTTTTTAATGCTGTTACCATCTGATTTGTGTTTCCTTTGAACACGCACGACTCCATGTGGAGGCTGGGCTGTGTGCGGCTCCCCAGGGATTTATTAAAGTTAAATGTTGATTCTAAAGCTTCATGTCTTTGGTGTTTGATCAATACCTCCTTAGTGTGAGTTTTGCTGTCCCCCCTCCAACCCCCTCCCCGGCATTCTACTTTTAGATTTAGAGTGAAGATAGTTTGTGATTTCATATCTGACTTGTTACCTTGCTCTAGGACCCAGGAAAAGTACCACTGGGTCTTTAGCAAGACACAAACAGGAAGAAGGCGATTCGTTCCTTATGCGGGAATTCAAGCTTCAAAAGGGGAAAAAGAAAGGTTTCCTTGAGTAATGCCTTCCGGAGGAAATTGGAAATGTGATTTCACTCAATTTTTCCTCTATTAGGCTTTATAAGCACACTAATCTTTTGAAATGATAAAATATAGTATTTCCTATGTTAGATTTTACAAGCAGTTAGCTTGTGGAACATTTCCTTACTCTCGGTATTTGAGATCACATGCATCTGATGCCATTAAAGAAAAGCTGCTCTAATGGGCAGAGATGCCGTGAAAGACTGGGAAGGACTTAGGATGCAGACCAGGGAGGAACCCGGGTTTCCCGAGTTTTGCTGCATCCTTGGCTGCCACCCTCTGTCCCACACTTCCTCTCTCTGAGCGCTGCTCCCATTGGGAGAGTCACAGGTGTTTTTCCTGCTCTTTGGAAAGAGTTGTGTCTGGCTCACACTTTAGTATTCCCTTATCTGGACCCTACCGTGAATTCCAATTAATATTTCCTTCGAGATCTAAGACAATCCCTTCACTAGCTTCCTGGCCCCCACTTCTAACCATCATTTTAAGCTATTTGTTTAATTTCAGGGCTGACTGGTCACCGGAAATGTTGTTTCCACCAAAGCAAATCACCTCAAGCTTGTGATAGTTAATCATTATCGAACTCTTCCATTCAGAAAACTCTCCCTAGGATTAAACTAGGAAATTAGGAGAAGCAACTTTAGAAAAGCTGATGTTAAAAAGCTCTGTGTTGGTGGGAGTGAGGTCATTCTGTGGAAGAGTTCAGACAGGGGAGTGAATGCTTCCTCACTTGCTGTTTTATTTATTTTACTTATTTATTTTGCTTTTTAGGGCCGCATCCAGAGCATATGGAAGCTCCCGGGCTAGGGGTCGAATCAGAGCTGTAGCTGCTGGCCTGCGCCACAGCCACAGCCACAGCCATAGGCACGCAGGATCTGAGCTGTGTCTATGATCTACACCACAGCTTATGGTAATGCTGAATCTTAAACCCTCTGAGCAAGGCCAGGGATTGAACCCGGGCCCTTATGGATGCTAGTCGGGTTCATTAACTGCTGAGCCACGATGGGAACTCCCGCACTTGGTGTTTTAAATCTAACTTTATCCCCTCCTTCCAAATGACTAGTGCATTTTCAGTTTCAGTTAGTGTCTTTGGTGGAAACTTGAGATCACTTTGTTTTCTTTTGGTGTCATAAATTATGGAGATCTTTTTTCCCCGTGTGGATTTCATCCCTATGTCAGGTAGACTGATTAAGAGTGGCACACTTTCATCATTTCATTATTCTCTCTGGCCTCATGCTAGTACTAACTGGTTTCTCTAGACAGTTGTAGGCAACTGGGCATATCCTTGTCTTGATTCCTTCTTCCTGAAAGTCCTGCATCGGTAACAGAGAGGATATCTTTTGGTATTGGAGGCTTGCCGGATTAACAAAATTTATTGAGCGATACAGCTTCTTGCTTCTCTATGTCCATTTCCTTTACCCGGTCCTTTGGTGACAAAGATCGTATTTCCCTGGGAAGCCCCTTCCTATGCTCTCTGATGGGGCTGTGCGTCTACTTGTCAGTCACAGGAGTGGGCAATGCCCCAGCCCTTTTAGGGTCCTCTTTTGCAAAAATAAATAGGAGAGGCGGAACTCCACCCCTTTGTAGAATCATTATTTATGAAGATGATGTGAGCTGAGACTGCGGGTCCTCATCATTGCCACCATGTAGGGAGAGCTTGTCTGAGAATGAAGTCGGAACAGAAATACAGAGCTGAGAGTTGGAGAAAAAGAGATGCTCCTGATGACTTCCTTGAACCTCTGCCTCTTCCTCAGTCAGCTCTATCACTAATGCTTTTGGTGACCTGGGGCTACAGTCCATCTTTTGTGTACACTAGCTTAAGTTTATTTTTTGTTTTGTTTTTTTTGGCTGCACCCACCGAGGACCAAACCCCCACCACAGCAGTAACCAGAGCTCAATCCTTAACCCATTGAGCCCTTAGGAAACTCCAAGGTGGGTTTTTATCATTGGCAGCCAAAGTACCTTAAGAGATACAACTGCCAGCCATTTCATCCATGGAATTTTCTCTTTAATTGGTTTAATTGCCTATTTATCTACTTCTCTGGCATCTTCAGGCACAGAGTGGGCAATAGAGGGACACTCATCTTTCGTGAAGGGCAGTAGGCAGGAAGTTTTTGGAGAGACGGAAGGTCTTCTACTAAGGTTGCTATACCAAATACAGGATGCCTGTTACATTTGAACTTCCGATAACTCATATTTCTCTTTAGTATAAGTTTATGTCCCCTGTAACACTTGAATTTCAGACCAAAACCAAATAATATTTATTATAAGTCGGTCCCATGCAATGTGTGGGATGCACTTATGCCAAAAGTATCCTACATTTTACTTGGCAATACTAGTCTCACCAAATAACCATACTTTAAGAATGTGCTTAAAATAATATGAGGTTTCTAAATTTAGAAGAGCATCCCACATGAATATTATTCATACCTGTGGTATAAAACTGAAATTTATCTGGGTATCCTGTATTTTCATTTGCTGGATACATTTCCTGCCCACCTCAGTTATCTTCCCGATTTAATGATACAGCACCTCATTTCTGTTATCCCAGAGCCATCTTCTTTTGCTGCTCTGTGGTCAAAGACGCAATGTTTGGGTTAAAGCCTCTTCGACGGGCACCCGTATTTCTCAGGTGTCTGAAGGCAAGGGGTGTGTCTGTTAATGAAGCCCTATTCCATGGCCTGTGTTGGGAGGCAGCGAGAATTCAGGAGAACTAACATTTACCAAGGGTCTCTCACTTGCTAAACCTTAGGGAGAAGCTTTGTACCCACTGAACCATTTAATCTTTGTGACGGCCATGTGAAATAGTTAGATCCTATCTATCCCCATTTAAAAAATATGGAAATTGAGACCCAGACAGGTGAAGTAATGTGCCTCAAAACTCATAACTGGAAAGTAGTATCAGGTTCAATTGACACAAAGCCCAGGCTCCTTCTATCGGTTCAGTTTCCTGGGGAGAGGGTAGCTCCTGGAATCTTCTGGCAAAGTAGGATACTCCCAGGGTGCTGAGACCAGATCCAGCAGAGGGACAATGACTGCCAATGTCCAACTTTGGACCAAAGAATCTGATACCTTTACTCTCTGCCCACACCCAGCTGGAGTGGGTGGATGGTTCCATGCTGCTCCCTGAGATAGCGACAAAAGCAAAGCAGATGGACCTCAAACACATGAAAAACGTTCAAACTTATTCATAATAAGAGAAATAAAAATTGAAACACCATGAGATACCCATGTCTCACCTATCAGATCTGCAAAGAGAAAAAAGATTAAAAGTTGGCAAATCTGGGGGGAAACAGTTACTGTTAAACGCTTCCGGTTGGGAATGCAAACTGCCACAGCCCATCTGGAGAGGAATTTGGAAGCCCTTGACAGAAATGTTAATCCACTTACCTTTTGACCCAGGGATCCTGCTTCTTGAAATTGAGCCTGAAGACATAGCTCAACAATATGAAAATACATACGTACCAGTTTCTTCATGGCAGCATTGTTTGCAATTGCAAAATATCGGCCTTCAGTTCAGTTTATAGGATTGCACCCGTGTTAACTTCCAGGGTTTGTGATTTTTTAAAATTTTGCTGTGGTTATGTAAGATGTTAACATTAGGGCCGGCTAAGTTTTACAAGTCTAAAATTACATCAAAGTAAAAAGAACTGTGACCAGGAAGCAGATTTCTCATCACCTTAAATGGGGGCATGAAGTCAGAACTGGACCAGCAGTTAAGGGTCCATAGATGCTCAGGTGCCTTGTCCTCAGGTCCAGGGTATCTTGGAGAAGCAAGTAGGGCTGAACTTGAAGGCAGGTAGTCATGAGAAAGAGCTGGGGGAGTGAGGATTCAGATGGCTGTCAGCCACACCCTTGCTGACACTTTGAGAAGCTGCACACTCTGGTGGGAGAACCTGAGGACAGCATGCCTCCCCAGACAGCTGCTATCTGATTCGCATTAAGCCTCTGAAGAATGTCCTTGCAAATAGTTCCATTATCTCAGAGTCTCATCTCATGTGTATGAAAGATTTACTGTCCTTTCTCAGTCGCTGGTTGTTTGTATTTTATATTCAAAAACCTTGAACTATTAAGACGATATGCAGCCCTCTCTTTATGTGGCATTTTCAGTCCTACAAAGAGAAAAGCTATGAATCGCTTAAGGTGAGGGATGGGTTCTTTCCCAAATGCCTTGCTCAGAAATGCAGTGCTCTGAATTTTTAAACGATGGTAAAGTTGACAAATGAATCAGAATGTCCTTAAGATATCTTGGGTGTCTCCTAACATTTTTGTTAATACTTTCTAACTTAGGGTTTATAGGAAAATAGAGATTAGCTGCTTTTTATGATTAGCTCTTCTAAATTACTTTGCCAGAGCTGGGCCTTGGGCTTCAGTGATCTCTCACCAAAGTAATAAACCCTCAATCCTGTGGAGATAGGGTGAATTAATGGGTGTGGGGGGTGTTTTAACCACATAGCTTCCCTAAATCCATGATCCCTCTGCGGCCATCTTCCCGAGGTCCACACCAAGGCAGGCCAAGCCCAGCCCAGTTGTGGGTCCTTTCTGTCGGTGTGGGGGTGCCTCTCCACAAGGCCTCTACCTTGAGCACCTGCCAAACCAGGGACCATGCTGAGGCCATACGGCATTTAGTCACCCCAGTAGCCCTGCTGAGGCTCAGAGAGGTTAAATATTCTCCTGAGGGTCACAAGGCTAATTAATAGCGCAGTTGGCATTGAATCTGTCTGACCCCAAGTCCAGGAGCTCTTTCTAGTAAGCACTCCCTCCACCCAGGAGAGGGAGATCAACTTGACCAGCACTGCCACCTCGCTGAGGCCTGGCTCTGCCCGTACCTATGGGGAAACATAACGGGGTACCCTCCGGCAGCTCATCTTTAATCTGAAACCTGGAGGCATCTTTCTGTTGTTCCCACTCAATCTCTATAATGTTTTCCCATCGAGGTCAGTACGAAAGAAGGCTCATTTGCCAGTTAAGACTGGCCTGTGCTGGAGGCCTCAGAGCACATTCAGCCTCTCCACCTTCTGACACGAGAGCTTCGTGACCCTGGGCCACTAGCCTGGGGCATGCCTAGGACTTCTTTCTCTTCTAGGGAGGGTTCCCTTTGTGTTTTGAAAAGAGCTGGGACCTGGAGTCACACCGGAGCATGAATACCATCTCAGCACTGTGTCTCCTGGGAGAAAGGAAATCACTCCTCCATATTTGTCTTCTTCTAAAGCAAGGATGTCAACACTCTTCACAGAATTATCGTCTGAATTTAATGACACAAGAGGAAAAGCACCCAGTACAGCGTAGGCGTTGAGTAAATGTTCATTCTCTTGACAAGTATGACGAGTTCTCCATACAGTATTTCCCTCATATATTCCCCACATCGTACTCCATCTATTTCCAAGGAAGAAGAATAAAGCTTCACCTCTCAGAATCGCCTTTATTTCTAGAGGACAGAAACTCTGCCAAGGAGGAAAATGAGAGTTATCCCAGGCTTTTGTGCCGGTTTTATTTGTATGCACAAGTGAGTGAGTCTTCTTTGTTCTGAAGATGAATTTCATTCTAATGATGCCAATGAATCTTTTAAAAATTTCGTAATTGCCATTCCTAGCATGCTCCAAACTGAAAGATAACAAAAGAATTTGGTGGCCAGTTCAGATTGGATTTGGAGATGGATGTGCATTTGAAAATGCTTCAGCTGTTCCCTGAGTCATCTGAGTCCACTGAGATGTGCAGCTGAGCTAAATGGAGCCAGCAGCAGCAGCCCAGCCCTGGCCTTCCAGTGGCACTGAGAAAGGTGGGAGAGTGTAAGTCAGACCCAGGACATGCTGAGCAGAGTGCCCCGCCCACCTCCCTAGCCCTGACAACCTACAAGGCAATTTTTACATGTATCATCTTCTGTGATTCTCTCAAAAATCCCCGAAAGTAGATAAGGTCAAGACTATTTTCCCATCTTGGAATGACTGGCCGACGGGGACCTGCTGCATAGCACAGGGAACTCTACCCAATATTCTGTGATGGTTTATATGGGAAGAGAATCTGAAAGAGAATGGATGTGTGTACATGTATAACTGAATTACTTTGTTGTACAGCAGAAATTATCACAACATTGTAAACCAACAAAACTTTAAAAAATGAAAAAAAGAAAATAAAAAAGATTATTTTCCCATCTTATAGATGAGGAAGCTGAGGTTCTGAGAGG
>PVHT021183518.1:5122635-5185049 GCA_004024745.2 Catagonus wagneri
CAGGGAGAAGGGGAGAATGAGAGGCAGGTAAGTGCTGAAGGAACAGAAGAGATGAGGTTGAGTATGGTGACACACAAGGCTGGAGAGGGAAGCAGATGTTAGAACTAAGAGACTTACAAATACCATATGATAGCACTTACATGTAGAATCTAAAATATGGCACAAATGAACGTAACTACAGGGCAGAAACAGACCTGCACACATGGAGAACAGGTTTGTGGTTGCCGAGGGGGTCGGGGGGAGGGAGTGGGAAGGACTGGGAGTTTGGGGTTAAGCAGATGCAAACTGTTACGTTTAGAATAGACAGCAACGGTGTCCTGCTGTAGAGCACAGAGAACGGTACACAACCTCTTGGGACAGGACATGATGGGGGATGATATGAGAAAAAGAACGTATATATATGTACGACTGGGTCATTTTGGTGTAGAGCAGAAAGTGGCACAACATCATAAATCAACTGTAATTTAATTAATAAATAGATAAAAATTTAAAAAGCACTTAAAAAAATGTTCTCACATGCCACACTGGGGAACTGGACTTTCTGAGATCAGTTCTGTTCAGTGTGCTGCTCTGAGAGGGTGTAAGAAGCTTATGGTGGAATGTATATCAACACTCTGCCTCTTTCATGGAGAATGTCTTGCTATTAAAAAAAAAAGTCACCTGAAATAAATAGCAAGCTTAGTGATGTGGCCGATTCGCATTCTGGCACAAGCCTCTTATTTTTCCGTGTCCAGAAAACTGTTCCTTTGTCTGAAGAACACGTTTTGAGTGGCCCTGTTTTTGGCAAGTTATTCTTTCTGCTGTGGATGATGGGTGTGAAAGGTGTATATTCAGGGCAGGGGTTCCAGTCATGGGGAATGGGGAAATAATTCCAGAGGAAAATAGTGTAGACCTAAATTAGAGCATGGATGAACAAAAAGAGGCTGTAATTCAGAAATATTTAGTACAAGATCAGGGTGTGATAGGGACAATGAGAGAGAGAGAACTTAAAAAAAATTATACTGAGTATAGTTGACTTACAATGTTATATTAATTTCAGGTATACAGCAAAGTAAATCAGTTACATGTATATATATATTATATATATATAATATATATATATAATATATTCATCTTTTTTTAGGTTCTTTTCTCAAATAGCTTATTGCAGAGTATTGAGTAGATTTCCCTGTGCTATACAGTAGGTCCTTGTTATTTATCTATTTTATATATAGTTGTGTGTATATGTGAGTCCCAATCTCCTATTCCCCCCACCCCGGCCCATGTTTCAAAAAACACGCATCCTAAGTTTTTTGATCAAGTGTCTGGGTGGACAGTAGTGCCAGTCATTGAAGAATAGTTCGTACATGGACTTAGTGGGGAGTTTAAAGGATTAACTCCCAGTGCTGTGGAAAGTAAAGCTCCTGAGGAACACCCAGGTAGACGCATTGAACAGCCAGTTGGGGATGGTTGTTTAGAGCCTGAAGGAAGAGCTCTGGGGTGGAGGTTCAAACGTGGAAGTCATTATCATATGAGGTATAGAAAATGGGAGTGTAAATGTACAGAGTAAGAAAGGCAGTAGTAGTCCAGAATGAAACCCTGGAGGACACCAAATTTTAGGGTGCAAGGAAAATATTGTGAGGAGAGCTTCCAGAGGAGTGAGATGCTGGGAACCCAGAGGGCAGAGAGTTTTTAGATGTTCCGAGCCAGCAAGAGGGAGGACCGTTAAAATATCAATGAAAACGTCTCCCCTGGAACTGTTAATCAGGATATCTTTGGAGACATTTGGGCCAGAGAAGGGGGGTGGGCAGATGCGACGCTGCAGCAGAATTGTAAGGGATTCTAAAACCATCAAGAGATCTAGGCAAGCCCCCTTTCCTCTCCTGTCCTGTTTCCACCTCTCTAAGATGAGAAGTCAGACTAAATGCAATGCTTTCCGTTCTAACATTCTGTAATAATAGGTGCCATTTTGAAGACGACATGTATGGCAGTCACATAATTTTGATAAAAATTGTGCAAGATACCGGCATGCCACTTCTGAGGCACAGAGCGCTGAGGTTCATATACGCAATGAATTTCTGAACTGTGAATTAAAAGTTAGGGTTGTCTGACAACAAAACCTGTGTTCTTTTCAAAATCCTGCATGATAAAATGATTGTTAAGGAGAGAGAAGGCACCAGGCAGCATGTGAATTGAATCTTGGTAGTAGATCGTTTATAAGAACTATCCTTGCTATATTTTCGTAGGCAATATTCTTTAATAAAAGGTAGAATGTTCCTTTTGAGGAACATAAACAAAATTCAATGCGAGGGCTTTGAACCAAGCTGATGTTAGGTATATAAAAACGGCCAGGTTGATCAGCAAGTGACAGGGAAATAGGGAACTTTTATATAGACAGAAAAAAAAAATCAATACTAGCATAATAGTTTACAGAGGCAATACATTTTTCAGTTAAAAATCTCTGAAGACAAGCTCTGTAGTCGATAGGTATAGAAACTCTGGAGGACATAATTCTCATTCAGTGCAGACACGCATTATCTGAAGCCAATTATCTGATATAGTAAGAGAACAGCTTATGTCTTCTCAAGGTGTCTTCCTTTGAGTACATTTTAGGAATGACTGTTTTTAATGTTAGCTAGTGTACTATGGGAAATTTCTGTATGTATCCAAAGAAAAAAAAAGAGGAGACTATTTTGAACATAACACATTTTAAAAGCCAGTGTTGTTATTTTTTTTTAATTTATTTTTGCATTATAGCTGGTTTGCAGATTTCTGTCAGATTTTCCAACTGCACCACGTGGTGACCCAGCTACATGTACATATATGGATTTGTCACATGTAATTAGATGTAGTTCCCCATGCAATACAGTTGAAGCTCCTTGCTATTCCATGTTATTGAGCTCCATAAAACTGGGCAAAGAGGTACGGCCAAGTTTGTCGGAGGCTTTCTGATTTAACTGTTCAGACTTTTTTTTGTCTTTTTAGGGCCAAACCCGTGGCCTATGGAAGTACCCAGGCTAGGGGTCAAATTGGAGCTGCAGCTGCTGGCCTACACCACAGCCACAGCAATGCCAGATCCAGGCTGCATCTGCAGCCTACACCACAGCTTGAGGCAACACAGGATACTTAACCCACTGAGTGAGGCCAGGAATTGAACCCACATCCTCATGGATACTAATCGGTTCTTAACCTGCTAAGCTGCAACAGGAGCTCCCAGTATTCAAACTTTTTAATGTACTCTTTCTGATGTAGACATTCTCTGTCCAGGAGGCTTGCATTTCTTATGCCCTCAAATTGTCCTTCAGAGATAGACAGTCTCAGTTATAAAGTGCTTTAGATATTATCAGGTCCACACGTTCCATTTTACTTATTTATTTATTTATTTTTGACCACCCCTGCAGCATGTAGAAATTCCTGGGCCAAGGATCGAACCCGTGGTGCAACATTGACCCGAGCCACTGCAGTGACAACGCTGGATCCTTAACCTGCTGCGCCACAAGACAACTCCCAAATACTCCATTTTAAAGTCAAAGAAATGAAACAGATGGGGAGGGGTCCTGCTAAAGGTCACAGTTAGGGTAAAATTCAGACTCAGCACAAGGATCCTAGCCTTCTGTGTGGTGCAATTTCTGCCACACTGGGTCTGGAGTGTAAGCTCAGTGAAAAATGGGGCCTCAAACAGTGCCTGGCACACAGAGAGTGCTGGCTGGTAACTCGATAAGGGACAAAGTGCTTATGTTTTAACTTCCTAGCAGCACAGAAAAACTTCTTTTGGAACTTGGTGTGACTGAGTTTTCCCATCTGTTCTAAATCCACAGGCCACCTGACCTATAGGCCACTTAGCACCATCTCCGGCTCATGCTTGCCTGAGCATCTGGGGGTAGTCAAAGCCCACGGCGGCAATAATGGAAGAGACCAGAGGCTATATACTCAGGAAAGCCGGCTTGAGTCCTGCTCTGACCTAGCTTGGATTCTTGCTAGGTTCTTACTCTAGCTTGATTCAACAATTGAAGCTGTGTTGTGACAACCTGAAGTGGAAGTCCATGCCTTGCTTTCTTCCTCATTATCTCTTAGTCATTAATGCAGTAACAATAAGCCCCCAATCTCAGTGGCTTAATGCATAAAAGTTCATTTCTCACTCAGGAGTCTGGCAGCTCTCTAGGAGAGACACCCCCTCCCCCCTTTTAATTAAAGTAGATCTGACTAGGACATTTCCCTTTTAAATCTCTCCCTTTCTCTCGCTCTCTCTCTTTTCTTTTTGTCTCTTTAGGGCCGCACCCAGTGACATAGGGAAGTTCCCAGGCTAGGGGTTGAATTGGAGTTACAGGTGCTGGCCTTCGCCACAGTCACAACAATGTGGGATCCCAGCCGCTTCTTCCAACTATACCACAGCTCATGGCAATGCCGGATCCTTAACCCAGTGAGGGGGCCAGGGATGGAAACCTAGTCCTCATAGATACTATTTGGGCTCGATACTGCTGAGCTACAACAGGAACTCCAGGACAGTTCCCTTTTACACAATGACTTAAAGATCTCAGTTTCTTGCATCTTGCTTTGGCACCATGTGGAAAACATGGCTTCCAGATCAGCTGACAGAGGAAAAGTGACCCGGAGGGCTGTGCACTCCTAAATGCTTTAGCTCGGAAATGAAACACATCACTCCTGCTCAATGCCTGTAGGCCAGAACTAGTTACCGTTACCTGGCCTCCTCCAACTGCGACGGCCTTGGAAATTCAGAAAAGCGCATAGGCTTTGGTATGGAATAAAAAGGTCTGTCAGGGTGGAATTAGGCCAGTGAGAGATCACCAAGATTTGTATCTTTCTTTTTTTTTTTTTCCCTAAGAAAATCTTGCAATAAGCTGACTTTGCACAGTGGAATGTTCCTCGTGGATTAACAAGACATAAACAGGGCTATTGGTGGGTCTAGGAAATATATGCAGTGGGGCTTTAGACTCTTGAGAACTTTGCCAGACCCAGTGGTTGCTCTGAGCTTAGGGCTCGTGAGTAGTCTCACTGGGTAATAAAAGGTGGGGTGGACGTGATCGGGCTGACCCCCAGCTGGCTGACTATTCAGTTCCAACAGAGCTAAAGAAAAACAGTTGCCCAGTGGCCTTTCAACTCTGCTCCTTTCCTGTTATTTCTTCAGCCATTTATAGTCTAGTGTCTGGATAGAGCTGGGCCTAAGTTTGGCAGGATTCGAGGGAGATAAATCATTTGCAGACCAGCAAGGGCCTCACAGCTTTACTCGGAAAGGGAAAAATTAGAAGCTTGGACTGGGCTGGTGTACTGACCTGTCCTTTTACTGGCCAAGAGTGCTTTCATTTTAACCCCCACTGAGGCCAAGTGCAACTGGGGACTCTTACCTTCTATACCTTCCGTGGTTAGAGTCTCTCCTAGTTGGGTTCCCAGCAGACCAAAAAAATATCAGCTAGACATGATGTAGGACACTGCGACGGGATTTGCATGGTGTGATGTCCTGCCTTAATGTTTTCTGCTCTTGTGTAGGATCCTCTATTAAAAGAGGGCTTTATTTCTTACTTTTAAGTAAAGTCAGAGACTTTAAGTTATACCTGAGAAAAAAGAGGGGCAGAAATTAACTGTACATCATTCCCTCTTTCTCCTCCAATTTTTCTCAGCTCCACATCTAATCAGTTATCAAATGCTCATAATTATGCCTTCTGATGATCTCTACCATCTATTTTATACCCACTACCTGATTGCCTTTGCCTTAGGTTAAGGCTCTTCTCTACCCCATCCAGAATATTTTAGTAGCATCCTAATTGTTCTTGCTACTCTCAATCTTAATTTAACTGGTTCGGTTTTTATTCTGCTGACAGAGTAATATGTCATACCCAAATATAACCCTATCACAAACATGTGTAACCTTTTTTTCCCAATGGCTTTTGATTGTTTGTGGATTAAATTTCCATTCCTCCTATTTTAGTGCATAGGGCTTGTCATGGTGTGGTGGCTGGTTTTCCTCTACTATCTCTCATCTCTACACTCCTAGCATGGGGGGAATAACTGGTGGGTACCAGGTTGTCTTATGCCCATTTGTACCTCTGCTCCTTTCCATATGTTGCTGCCCAGAATGCTGCTGTCTTATTTCTTCATCTTGCAAACTCTTTAATCTTTCAGGATTCAGCCCACACATCATTTTCCCTAGGGAAAAATTCTAGATCCCCTCAGTTAGGCTAGACAATCTACATTTGGATTCAGGCAGCATTTATTGTACTCCATTATAATATATAATGTACTCAGAATCTCCATGTAGATTTTGAACACCCATCAGAAACCACATCCTACTTAACTTTTTCTCTTTTATGTGTGACTCTGTTTTTGTACACTCTATTCTGTTCTGTTGATCTTTATGTCTACATTTATGCCAACATCACACTGTCTTAAAAACTATAGCTTTATAGTAAGTCTTGAAATCGGATAGGGTAAGAAATCAGAAAGTCTTAAGGCTAGACTGAAAATGCGTTTGGGGAAGAATCCTAGCCAAGGTTATGCCAATACCTATCAGACGGTGGGAAGTTCATACTCATGTTCACGTTCATCTGCATCTGCTCAGAACTGAACCTTCCTAAAGTTCATTTCCGAGTTCCTGTCTTGGTGCAGCGGAAACAAGTCCAACTAGGAGCCATGAGGTTTCGGGTTTGATCCCTGGCCTCACTCAGTGGATTAAGAATCCAGCGTTGCCGTGAGGTGTGGTGTTGATCGCAGACGTGGCTCAGATCTAATTTTGCTGTGGCTGTGGTGTAGGCCAGCAGCTGTAGTTCCGATTGGACCCTTAGCCTGGGAACCTCCCTATGCCGTGGGTGTAGCCCTAAAAAGCAAACATAAAATAAAATAAAAATAAAAGTTCATTTCTGCCTGATACCCATCCCAGCTCTAAAGCTTCTAATGGCTCCCTCGTACCCACTAAATAGTTCAAATTTCTTTTTATGACATTTAAATCCCTTTATAATCAGCCTCCAAATACCTAGCAGGCCTTATATCCTATATAATTCCAGCATTTCCCGGCCACCCACCCCGCCCCGGATCTTTAGTCTTAATGGAATGCTTGCAATTCCCAATCAATGGCAGACTTTTCTCTCACTTTTGCTACTGCAGTTTCCCTGCATAGTAGAACCTCAGTTTCCTACTTTATATGTTATTTTACTTTCTGAGAGAGTTCCTCAATGTCATCTTCCAATCGTTTTCTTGAGATTTTCATTTCTACTGTTCACCCAGTCCATTCAGTCCAGGCTGCTGGAACAATGTTCCAAAGATTCCAGCTTTGCTCACGAGCCTGAAGAACGATTTCAGTGCTCTTCTAAAGTCGAAAGATGAGGGAGAACTTTAATAGTGGGGCATCAAGACTCTTTAAAATCCAAACAATAATAAGGAAACAAAACAAAAACCAACAAAAACTCTTTAAAATCCACTCTTCCCTACTTTAACCTATCTTATTTACTGGGTTTCTTATTCTGAGTGCCTAAGTTTGGGATTGATACCCTTCAGTCTTTTTCTTGTACTTATCTATTGGTTGTTCTGATCTGTAAGTAAGATTTTGTTGCTGGTGTGTGTGTGTGTCTGTGTGTGTTTGACTGTGTCTGTATCTCTATTAGACTATGAGTTCCCTATGGCCAGTACCTCTTTACTTCATCCTACAGCCTCTTCAGGACCAAGTACCAGTTCTGCCAGCAGCAGATGCCCAATTAATATCGGCTGGCGATGAATAAGAAAGAAATGGAACAGAGCAGAAGGTGCCCCAGGTGGGTGTTGCATCAGGGAAGTAGAAAGACCTATCAAGAAACTTACAACCTGGACCTGGATGGTGGTGATAAGAATAAATAAGTGCCCTTTCACTTCCATTTAACAGATACATGTAGATCACCTCAAGGTTAGGTATTAAAATATACAATTAAATACTAATCCCAGAGGGAGCAATGCAAATTCACATTCAACTAATGTCTGCTGGTGATATGTGAAGCTAGGGCCAGCTTCCCATGATTTAATGAGCTGTAGAAGAGGACACCACACTCTTCCATCGGCTGCCCTAGGCTTGTGGTCACAACCGTGAGATAGCCGGATCTTATTGGCAGTTTAAGTGAAGACTAACCTGTGCCCATTCAGCAAAGGGAAGATCACCGAAGGTCAGGGATAGAATAAAAGGGAAGAACAACATTTTATGCCCGTTGAAGACATTTTCAGCTGGTGGGCATCCCTGGGTGAGACCATCTATGCTCGAAGGGTTCTCACTGCTGTTGCACACACCCTGCTCCATGCTGTATGTTGTGCAGAAGCCATGGAGCACACAGATGAAAGAGGTACAGAGACAAGGAGCTACAGGACACACAGACAGCCATTTACGAAGGTCCCTCACATTTATGTACCACTTTACAGTTTTCCTTTAAATATGCTTCTATTGTTATAATGTTATACCACAAAATGTTAATTAGAAGAAATGAAGATACCCGCATTTCCCCACACAAAGATAGTGGTTCAAATTGTGTTACATTTTTCATCCCTTTGTCTGTGCCTGAATACCTTTCAGTAGTTGAGAACAGACCATATGTTCTCTTCTTCCACTCAGTTTGTAACACAAGCGTTTCCTCATGTTCATACATAACTGTTTTACAGTTTTCATTCAATTTTTAAGAATTAAGGTAGTATACACACAGTAAAATCCACTGTTTTGTGAGTTTGATGATTGTGTACATTTGTGTAACCACCATCACAATAAGACAGAGGACAATTTCATCTTCCCCCCAATTTTCCTGTGCTCCTTTGTAGTCAACCACCCTCCAGATCCTAGCAACCATTACTCTGCTTTCTGTTCTTATCTTTTTATTTTTACAAGAATTTCATATAAGTGGAATTATAGAGTAAACAGAGTTATACATATGTGGGCTTTGGGATCTGGCTTTTGGGTCTCAGCACAATGCATCTGAAACTCATACATGTTGTTTTTAATTTGTTTATTTTTACTGCTGAGTAGTATTTCATCGTATAGATGGACCATACTTAATCAATTCCCTAGTTGAAATACACTAGTGGATTATATATGAACCCAGTCAGATTTTGGTGATTACAAAAAAGGCACCATATACACTGGTGAGTTTTTTCATGAACACAGGTCTTTTACTTGAGTAAACACCTAGGTGTGTCATACAGTAAATGAATATTTCACACTATAGAAAATCCGCCCAGTTAGCACCCAGGTCTTAATTTCTAGTACGATTTGTCAGTGAAAGGATCCAAGACTCTAGATGAATGGCTGATTCTAAGACTGGAGCAGGAAATATATTATATTATATATAGTATATAATATTATATATGAACTTGAAACATCTTGTAGAACCCCCCCAAAACAAAATCCCCCACCAAAATGCTACATTAATGTCAGTACATGTAAGGAACACAGGAATCAGCTGAAATTCCTCTCACCGGCCAAAGCTAGAGCAATTTGGGCAAAGTACATAAAGTAGTATTGGATTATTACCCAAAGTATAAAAGAAATATCTGTACACATATGAATAAGTGATTGAATAAACTAATAAATGAAGGAAAATAGACAAATTTCCAATGCAGAAGGATTTCAAATAAATTATGTAGATATTTCACTTTAAAGGACAGGAACATAACTCCCACTCTGTAAATGTGGGCTACACATAGTGATTTCCTTCAAGGTGTACAGTGTCGAAAAGGGAGAAGGGGGCAAAAGGAATGACTTTAAACTTGAAAAACCACATAAACACTGTCTCAGACAAACGATCAAGGTCAGTGTCAACAGTCAAAAATCATGTTAATTGTATACTCGATATAATCTGGTGAAAATGGCACTTTACCTTTGATTGTACCCCCTCAAAAAATCCATAATCCTAGTCTAATCATGAGAAAAACACCAAACAAGTCCTAATAGAGAGGCATCCTACAAATCACCTCACCTGTACTCAAAACTTGTCAAGGTCATAAAAACAAGGTAAGTTTGAAAAACTGGCATAGCCAAGAAAAGCCTCAAAGGAGATGATGACTATGCATCCTGTGGTACTCTAGAAGCCTCCTGGGACAGGAAAAGACATCAGATGAAAAAAAAAAAAGAAAAAGAAATATGAACAAATTTCAGTCGATAATAATCTAACCATATTGGTTCATTAATTGTAAATGTACCATGCTAATGTAAGATGTTAATAACAGGGGAAATTACAGGCATAGATGGGAATTCTGTCTTATCTGCTCAGTTTCTCTATAAACCTAAAACAATTCTAAAACATAAAATCCTTGTATTAAAAAACCCTGCCCAACTGCTTTATAAAATGGCTGTATCATTTTGTATCCACACCATCAGTGTATGAATGTTTCACTTCCTCCATATCCTCATTAACACATGTTATGGTCAGTTGATATTAATCCTATTAATAGGAATCACATACCTTCTCTGTAAAGTTTCTGTTCAAGTGATTTGCCAATTTATTTATTTTTATTGGATCTCTGGTTTTCTAATTTTTGAGGTTGGATTTTTAAAAATATAGTCTGGGCAAAATGTCTTTATTAGGAATGAATAGGTAATTTTTTTGCATATAACCAATCAATTGTTCCAAGTAGTATTTGTTGAAAAGATAATTTTTTTTTTCCATTGAATAGCTTTTGTGTCTTCATTGAAAATCAGTTGATCATATGTGTTGACTTTATACTGGACTGTCTATTTTGTTTCCTTTATCTGTATGTCTGTCTTCATATCAATATCTCACTGTCTTGATTACTGTAGCTTTATAGTAAGTCTGGAATTCAGGTGTTGTGAGAACTCCAACTCTGTATTTAAAAAAAAAAATGTTTGATTATTTTGTTTCCCTTTCCTTTGCACATAAATTTTAGAATCAGATTGTTGATTTCTATAAAAAATCCTATTAAGATTTTGATGGGAATTGCATTAACTATGATATAGGTCAATTTAAGGAAGGCTGACACCTTAACGATATTGACTTCCAGTCTACGTGTATGGCATATCTCTCCATTTAAGTATGTCTTTGTAGTTTCATTTGTGTTTTGTAGCTTTCAGCATACAGATCTTGAACATATTCTGTTAGATTTATAGCTAAACATTTCATTATTTTGGTGCTAATATTAATGGCACTTTAAAAAACCATTCTAATTGTTCTTTGCTGGTATATAGAAATACAACTGATTTTCTATTTTGACTTTACACCCTGTGACCTGACTAGTTCAAGTAGTTTCTTTTGGGATGCACTGGAGTTTTCTATAGAGATAACTGTTTTGCACGTGATTAGATACAGTCTTATTTCTTCCTTTCCAAATTTTTTTTCTTTTCTAAACTTATTTTTATTCTTTCCTTATTGCCTCAATTAGGACCTCAAGTGTGATGAATAAATAGGATTAATGAGAACATATACCCTTTTATTGTTCTAATCTTAATCTTAGGGGAAAATGATTCGGCTTTTCAGTGTTGTATGATGTTATTTGTAAGGCTTATGTGGATGCTTTTATCAGATTGAGAAATTTCTGTTCTCCTCCTACTTTGCTGAGAGTTTTCTTTTTTTTTTTATCATGAATAGATGTTGAATTTAGTCAAAGGCTTTTCTGCGTCTACCAAGATGATGATAACACTTCTTCTTCTTGAGTCTATTCCTATGGTGAATACCGGTTGATTTTTTAAAGTTGAGCCAGGCTGAATACTTTGATTATGATATTATCACTCTTTTTATGTATTTTTAGATTAGATTTGCTGGAAGTTTATTGAGGCTATTTATATTTATGTTCATGAAGGATATTTGTCAGCAGTCTTATTTTCTTGTATTATCTTGTCAGCTTTTTGCTATCAGGTTAATGTTTGGTGAATAAAATGTGTTGGGCATTGCCCTCTTTAATGATTCTGGAAGAGTTTGTGGAGAACTGGTATTGTTTCTTCCTTAAATATTTAGTAGAATTCACCAGTGAAGCCACCTGGACTAGGAGATTTTTTTCCTCTCCATTTAAAAACAAATCATGAATTCAATTTCTTTAAGAAGCATAGTACTAATTGTGTTTTCTTGCTCTCTTTTTGTCTTTTTGAGAAAGTTTTAGTAATTTACATCTTTCAAAGAATTTGTCCACAACATCAAAACTGTTGAAATTACGGGCATAGAGTTATTTGTAGTGTTCTCTTATTATGTTGTAATCATTAATGTTTGTAAAGTCTGTAATTTTATTTCCCCTTTCATTTCTAAGTGAAATTTTTGTCTTCTTTTTCTCAGTCTGGCTAGAGTTTCATCAATTTTATTGGTTTTATCAAACCGCTGGCTACGGGTTTCATTGCTTTTGTCTACTTACCTGTTCTTAGTGTTACTAATTTCTGCTCTTATTTCCTTTCTAGTTTCTGCAGGTAAAATCTTAGATCACAGATTTGAGACATTTGTTCTTTTCCAACACACACCTTTGATATTATAATTTTCCCAGAAAGCACTGTTTTTAGTATGTTCCCCAAATTTTGATACACTACCTCTATTTTCACTCTCAAAATATTCATCTGAGTGCCTCTAGCCAAACATTAGAATTATCTGCAGAGCTTTGAAAACTGCCAGTGTCTACCCTGACCCAAGACCATGAAAGTCAGAAAATCTGGGAGTGGGGTTTAGGCATTGTTTTGTTTTAATAGCTCCCCAGATGATTTTAATGTTTACCTAAGATTGAGAATCTCTGCTAAACCTTATTGAAAGTGATTCCCGAACTCTTTGTGTATCATTTCTCATCTGAATGCTTGTTGAAAAATGCATATTCTTGCATCCACCCCTAAAGATTTTGCTTCAGCCGGTACACACAGTGGTCAGTGGAAAATGAATTTTTTTTTTTTAATAGTCCATGTGGATGTTGAAGCATGTGGGACTCAGACTACACTTTGAGAAAGGCTGCATTAGAAAATTTATAAAATAAGAAATAAGCCCCTGCTGTGATAGCAGCTATATGCATTTCAAGAGTTAAAAAAATAACCCAAGTACTGTTGGCACCCTTGGAGAGGTGCCCTCCTCCTCCCCACTGCTGTCACAGAGTAAGTCTATGAAGGCAACAAAGTCTCCTTTGCTGGGAATATCCGGTGTTTGCCTCCCCTGTGGCTAAAGTTGGTGTGGAGGGGGCTTGCTGTAGGCTTCCTGATGGGAGGCAGTGATGCCTGCTCACTGGTAGGTGTGGTTGATTCCTCTCCCTCTGATGGATGGGGCTTTGTCTCTCTTGATGTGGTCTCCGCTGTGTCTTCTGGAGCAGAGTATCTTCTTCTTTTTTTTTTTTTTTGGAAGTTTACAGTCCATTTGGTTGAAGGTTGCTCGGCATTTGGTTGTAGTTTTGCTGTTTTTTGGGAGAGAAGTTGAGCTCCAGTCCTTCTATTCCACCATCTTAATCCAATCCGTGTGTCCGCTGGGAATATCTGGAATGGCTTCATTTCTGCAATGGCTGCCCTTATCATCACTTTCCAAGGCCAAGTAGAATTACCTTCATAGATTTCAGGTCTCTGCTCATACAGTTTGTTCTGTCTAAATGGCTCCCTTTTCAGCTAGCTACCTCCTACTCATCTTGCCACTTCATCTAGGAAGATGTCTTTGACCTCTTACATAAGAAGTCTCTAGACTCGGAGTTCCTGTTGTGGTATAGTGGAAATGAATCAGACTAGTATCCACGAGGACGTGGGTTTGATCTCTGGCCCTGCTCAGTGGATTAAGGATCCAGCATTTCCACGAACTGTGGTGTAGGTCGCAGATGCAGCTCAGATCTAGCATTGCTGTGGCTGTGGCATAGCTGGTGGCTACAGCTCCAATTTGACCCCTAGCCTGGGAAACTCCATATGCCTCCAGTGTGGCCCTAAAAAGCAAAAAAAAAAAAAAAAAAAAAAAAAAAAAAAAAGGAGAAGAAGTCCCTATACTCCCTGACTTTTCTAATCTCTGTCAGGTGCCTTTCCAAAGCGCCTTCATGACCTATCTGCGTATTTCTTTTCTTTTTTCTTTTTACAGCCATACCTGCAATATATGGAAGTCCTCAGGCTAGGAGTCAAATCAGAACTGCAGCTGCCGGTCTATGCCACAGCCATAGCAACGCTAGTTCTGATTTGTGTCTGCAATCTACTCTGCAGCTCGCAGCAACACTGGATCCTCAACCCACTGAGCAAGGTGAGGGATCGAACTTGCGTCTTCATGGGTACTAATTTGATTCTTACGCCACAGAGCCACAGCAGGAACTCTCCCTCTGCATCTTAATCTCAAAGGCTAACCATCTACTTCTCCTCTGTGTCCCCCACTGAACCCTTGAGGGAAAGTCTAGTCTCGAGGGTTTAATCTAGGGTATGACCCATAATAGCTCCTCGAGAATGTGTGCTGAGCCGATGTAAACCAAGCATGCTTCAGCTCATGGGCATCCCACCAGTCTGTGCTCATACTGTTTTCAGTCTGGGATGCTGTCAGGGCAGTGACTCCCCAGGTGTTCTAGGTGGACTCTCCCTCCACGGGGACTGAATCAACGCATATAGGTGTGGAAGGGGCTGGAGGAAACTCAGCTGGCTCTGCAGGTCTCTAGCCCAGGGTCTCTCAGATAATAACTACTCAGACATATTGTTTGGCTGAGTGACATGAGGGGAAAAATAAGGAAAAAGCCAAAGGACATCCAGAATGAGGATGCAGAGGCCCCACATGTCCTGAATCATGAAACAAAACCTCACGTAGCTTATTTATTAGATTCTAATCACTCTGAAATATCCAAACCCACTGCCAGGCTTTCTGAGTGGGAGAGACTTTTACTTAGAAGAGGACTTTGGTTTCCCCAGAAAATAAGATAAATGAGAATATTTTTCTAAACATTCCCGTTAATGGGTTAATGTAATGGGTGTTGATAGGTCAAGTAATGTAGCTGTGTAAACAAGTGTTTAAACTGCTGCCAGCAAAAATGTTTAATCTCCCCAAAGGAAACTTAGGTTTTAGGTCCTTCAAGAACATCATTTGTGAGTAATCAAGTTGAAAAACGTAGTCTTTCTCAATGTACAATCCCAGTCCCAGGGCACTTGTTTATCATAGTATGTCACATTTTGCTATGAGCCCTTAAACAATAAAGTTGCTTTTTCCTTAAAAAGTACTAGAAATCTTTGTCCATTCTCCATTGTTATTCAGAGTAGAGACATTTTTTTAATAGAGAAATAAGTGCTTGCATTGTTTTTTAATTTGAAGAATAAAACGTTGTCCTTTTCAGTGTAACATCAGTTAAAGAGCAAGTATTATGATTGTCTCTTTGTGAGCTGCATAGAGGAGAGACCAGTTAAGCTCTGAAGGTGATGGAAAGAGGAGGAGTTGAGGATGCTTGAGGGACTTGACTAGAAAGTACTGAGAAGAACTGATGGATGAGGATTTCATTCATTCAATTAGAAAATATTTTTTTAAGTGTCTACTATGTATCAGCCACTTTTGGGGAAGCTGAATAACAATGCAAGAAGATTTCAAAAAGAAAAAAAGATTGCGGCGAGGTAGAAAGAGTTCTGAACAAGGAAGTCTGGATTTAGTTCTGTGAATGTCCTGTGTAACTTCTTGCCCTTTCTGGGTTCTAGTTTCTATGTACATAAAGTGGGGGGATGAGATTGGGCCACATGGTCATCAAGGTCCCACCCATCTCTGTCAGACAGATACCACCAGGCGACTGAAAAATGTGCAGTACTTTCAGTGTGGAGTTTGATATGTTAAGGTTCAATATGAGAATAGGCTTAGGAAACTGCTAATGTGGCTGGCATAACGGACAGAGTGTTCATAATTCTTTTTGATGAGAGTGTGTGAAAATGGGTGGAAGGTGAGTGGAAGGGTCTGAGGAAATTACAGGTAAGGACTGGATCTATTTCTCTATGTCTCTGTACTACCATAGGGATGAGCAGCAGTCCAGTGAACACAACGACAAAAGCCAGAAGTTTTGTGACAGTCCTGGCTTTGTTGCTTCCATGCCTTACACAATATTTAGCTCCTTTAGGTCTCCCTCTCTCATTTCCTATCTTTGTGATGTTGGGTGGTTCCTATGAGTTTCAGATTGAGATTGCTGAACACATTATATGAGATAAAACATACAAGATGCTTAAAGTAACGCTCGATACTAAATTGTAGAAAGTCAGTTTCTTTTCTTTATAAAGCACAATAATTTGGGATCTTCTGTTTTAAGGCCAAACCGGGAACATATATACCTTTAGAGTTATTCTTTCATGAGATAATGACGGCTTTTATGTTCACCTCCTTGGGCTGAAGTGTGTGTCGTCTCAGAAGGATTTCCGATTACAGGCTTGTATATACTTTCTCCCTACACCCAATTACTCTTTTTGTCCCTTCATCATCCACCCGCTGTCAAAGTTTTCTTTCTAAAACACAACTTTGATCATACAATTCTCCTTATCAAAATTCTACAGTGGCTCCCCATTGCTTACACAATAAAATCCCAACAGTTCCTGTTGTGGCTCAGCAGGTTAAGGACACAAGTTCAATCCCTGGCCTGGTTCAGTGGGTTAAAGATCTGGCATTGCTGCAAGCTGCAATGTAGGTGGCAGCTGCAGCTCCCATTCGACCTCTGGCCCAGAACTTCCATATGTCACAAATCCAGCTGTAAAAAGAAAAAAAAAAAAAGAATAAAATCCTGATCCCTGTGCTTGCATTCTAAGCTCACTGTGATCCAGACCCAGAATGGTTTTCCATCTTCATCTCCCATCATATCACTCCATGTACATGATCCTCTAACCCAGTGGTTCTCAAACCTACGTGTGCTTTGAAATTATGAGGAGGGCTCATTAAAACACGTTTTCTGTGCTTCATGCTTAGTGTTTCAGACTCCATAAATCTGGGATGGAGCCTTGAAATTCTGCATTTCTAACACATTCCCAGGCAATTCTGCTGCTGCTTGTCTGAGCCCACACTTAAGAACCATTGTTCTGACCACACAAGGCACTGGTTCTTGCAGTTTATATCGACATTAATTACTTTTTTTTTTTTTGGTCTTTTGGCCTTTATGTAGAGCCATACCCGCAGCATATGGAAGTTCCCAGGCTAGGGGTCTAACAGGAGCTGTAGCTGTCAGCCTTCACCACAGTCACAGCAATGCAGGATCCGAGGAGCGTCTGCAGCCTACACCACAGCTCACAGCAACACCAGATCCTTAACCTACTGAGCAAGGCCAGGGATCGAACCCGCAACCTCATGGTTCTTAGTCGGATTCGTTAACCAATGAGCCACGAAGGGAACTCCTGAGATTAAGTACTTTTACATTCTGGCATTTCTTTGTGTGTTTTTTCCTCAGGTTCCAGCTAATGGTAGAGTTCCACTCATTTTTCAAGATAATTTTACTTTTTAAGGAAGCTTGTCTCGTCACCCAGTCAGAATTAGGGAGGGATGTGTTTTCTTATGTGTATGTCTTCAACCTGCTGCTTGTACTTTTATTTTAGTATTTATTTCATTCTACATTGGACTAGAACTAATTGTGTGTTGGCACTCTTTCATTCAATTGGCAGTCCCTTGAGGGAAAGGATTAGATTTTATTAATCCTTTGAATTCTCAAAAGTCTTAAGTTTTATCACGGTGCCTAGGAGGCAGCCTCAGTCATTACACATGCTTTTCCCTTCCCTCTCTGCTTATTGCTGCCTTCAAGGAAGGAAGAGAGCAATCTCACCGGTAGCAGCCACTCCTCCTTCTGAGGCTAAGGAATTTGAAGCGTCTAAGGGCCTGAACTAGGATTCCATCAGCCATGTTATAGACAAATTCACCAAGGTTAGAAGGGAATAAGCCTAAAATATTGGTCTAGAATATTTGTCAGAGCTACTTGTGTCATAAAGATGCTAACCCCATTGTAAGTCAAACTGATGTGGGGAATACTACCTAAAATCAACTCCAAATCTAATAAGGTATTTGAATTATTTTAAAAGGAAAACTATCAAAAGCAATCTGTGCTCTGTGGATAGCCCCATCCCATACTGAATGTGAAAAAAAAAAAAAAGTAGGGGATCAATAATGAAGCCAGAGTAAGTGCATAGTGTGGAGAAAGTTTTGCTCCAAGTAAATTTCAGAAAATGTAAAAAAAATCAGTCTTCTTAAATTCCCTGCCAGTTTCCAAAGAGCATAGAGTGAACCCAGTTCTCCCACATGACTCCCTGGTGGCTGTTAGTGAGGAAGGTACTTCTAAGCCTCCTTCTGCTTCTCCTCGTCCCTTGCCTTCCTCTGAGCATCAGGTCCCATTCCTGGTTTTCTTGGTTTGCCTGCCTTACACTATCTTGGGGGGATTCCATCTGACCCTACCTTTAGCTGATGACATCCAACTTAGATCTTTAGATCTATATCGAACTTAGATCTTTCTCCTGAGCGTCACATACTTGGAGCCAAAAGATATTTTTAATGTCCCTTGGCTGTTCCATAGGGATCTCAGATTCAATATGCCTCTAAATCAATTCATCATTTTCCTGCCACTCTGGCCATTTGCAGGGCAATGCTCGCAAAGATCAAGGATTGGTTTAACCACTCTGGAAAACTCTTCAGTCATTTCTATGAAATGCATAGAGTCTGATCCAAAAATTCGACTCCTAGGTAGATAGCTAGAAATGCTTACAGATGTTCACCAAGAGATATGTACAGGAGTGTTTATAGCAGCACTCTTTGCAATATCCCCAAACTGGAAACTATCCAAGTGGTCCATTAACTATAGAATGGGTACATAAATTTGGCTTAATCATAGGATGTAATACCATAAAACAATAGCAATGAAAGAAACATAGAATTAACAAGCTACATGGAACACTATGGATGAATCATACAAGCATCTTGTTGAACAGAAGAATCCAGAGACTAAAGAATACACCCTGAACGCTTCAATTTATGTAAAGCTCAGAAGCAGGCAAAATGAATTCATGCTGTGAGAAGTCAGGAAAGTGAATACCCTTTGGAGAATGAGAAAGGAAGGAGGCATGAGGGGGCTTTATGTGTGCTGGAAAAGTTATTCTCCTTGATCTGGATGCTGATTTACGTAACAGGGTTCAGTTTATGAAAATTTCTTGAGCTGTACACTTAAGAGCTTTTTAAAGCTGAGCATTCAGGTCTCAGTTATGGTTTCTGTTACTTTGTGGCTTATCTCCCCTTTGGTAGCCAAATATGGAGCAAATAACTGCAATAAAACGAGACACATACCCTAAGAGGGCAGCCTGTCTGCAAGGTCTAGTCAAAGTGATGCTTCTAAACATCCTGTTTAGCTGTCCTGGCCTCCACAGTTGCCCCTTCTCCGTTCGTATAGTATGAGACACAGATTAAAGGTCATTTTTTTTCTGTATATGCAAAACCAATGTTTGTAGCACTGTTTGTTGAAAAGTATTCTTTCCACACTCAGTTGCCTTTGTCAGAATCAGTTTTCTGTACACATGTGGGTTAAATTTTTAATAGCAATCTCTATTGTGTTCTACTGATCTACGTGTTTATTAAGTCAATACTGCATTGTTTGTATCATTGTATGACTTCTTTGAAGGTCTGCCTTGTGATCGCCAGCTGTGCATTTTCTTCTCAAGGAAATAGCTCCTTCACAGCACCTGGAAATTTCTCCAGACCTTAAACAGAAATTGTAAGGTTTTATTTATTTGCTCTATCTCAAGGATCACTCTCCTGCACTGCCTGATACCCATCTGAAAATTGTTGTTTCATATACTTTGTCCATTTCCAAACATTTCTTCAAATGAGAAAGGAAATCCTACCTCATTACCCTTTCGGCCAGAAGTACAAGCCTGTACTGATTTTTCAGGTGTATATTTAAAAATTTTTTTTTCAGATTGCTTTAGATACCCATCATAGATCTTTAAGTTATCAAGTTAATCTTCAAATAAAATAAAGAAAAAGTTGTTTAGACTCACAGACTTTGTAAACAAACTTGTGGTTACCAAAGGGGAAATGTGGGAGGGGAAGAGATGGATTGAGTGTTTGCGACTGGCATATGCACACCACTGTATATGGAGTGGATGGTCAGTGGAGACCTGCTGTACAGCACAGGGAACTCTACTCAGTATTCTGTGATGACCTATAAGGGAAAGGAATTGGAGAAAGAATGAAAATGTGTATATGTAAAACAAAATCAATTTGTCGTACAGTGGAAATTATCACAATGTTATATATCAAATATACTCAGTTAAACTTTAAAAAATGAAAAAAATAAAATTGTGCTATTTAATAAACATTAAAGAACCTTAAAACTATATATTTCCTTTCATTCTCATGCTCTGTTTGCTTTTATTATCTTTTATATTTTCTTTGTATACGCTCTGCCCCACTATCTAGTTATTATTTAATAACAATAATAATAATAATAATAGTGTTTTAAATTGTTAGTAGCCTATAAAGCATTTCAAGATGCTTTTAATATGCTAATAAATGGAATTTTATATTTACTCACATATTTACCATTTTTAGTGCTCTTTATTTTTCTTTCTTCTGGAGTTTCATCTGGTTTGATTTTGCATCAATCTAAGAAAACTTTCAATCTTTTCTTCAATATTAATTATTCTTAACTTTAAGTGAATAAAAATATCTATTATTTTGTCTTCATTATTGAGGGATATTTTCTTTGGGTATAAAGTTCTAGATTGATAGCTTTTTTTTCTTTCCAACACAAAAATTATTGTTCCATTGTTTTTGGCCTTTGTTTCTGAGAAGAGCTGTTATTCATATCATTTTCTTTTTTACTTTGGGTCCATTTGAGATTTTTTTCTTTATCTTTGATTTCATATGTTTTCAAATTTATGTCTACATGTAGTTTTCTTTATCCAATTTGGGGCTGGCTTTTTGAATCTGTAGGTTGGTGTCTTTCATCACTTAAACTTCTTGGCCATTTTATTTTAAAACATTTTTCTACACTGTTCTTCCTTCAGCTTCTAGAACTCTAATTACATATGTGTTAGAACTTTTCATATTGTCCTACAGATTTCAAATGGTCTGTTTTTTTGAAATATTCTTACTGTTTAGTCTTATTTTGGCTATTTTATATTGACCTATCATCAAGTTCACTGATCTTTTCCTCTGCAGTGTCTATTTTAATTTTATTAAATTTTATATTAAATATTTTATCTTTATATTTATTAAACTTTAATATTTATTTAATATTAAATAAATGTTAAGTAATTATTATATATTTATTTAATATTAAATAAATGTTAAATAATTGCTTAATATTTATTTAATATTAAGTAAATGTTAAATAATTGCTTAATATTCATAAATAATTAATTATAAGTAAATAGTCATTAAACCTATAGATATTTATAAATAATTGTTAATTATAAATATTTAGTAAATAATTGCTTAGTAATTATTTAATAAATATTAAATAAATATTAAACTTTATATTAAGTTATTAAGTACTAATAATTCTCATTATTAGTATTTCAATTTGAACTAAAATATTTTGTTTTTCTATTGTAATAATTCAGCTCTTTTATAAAATTAAAATGCAGCAGTTGATATACAATGTTATTTACACATAGTAATAGTTTCAGCATAGTTATTTGACTTACATACATCATGAAACGATTATCACAATAATCTTAATGAATACACATCATCTCACATAGATACAAAATTAAAAAAATATAAATTTTTTCTGTGATGATAACTCCTAGGATTTACACTCTTAACAACTTTCATCTATAACATATAGGAGTGTTAATTACTTATCATTGTACATCACATCACTAGTACTTATTTGTCTTATAACTGGAAGTTTGTACATTTTGACATCCTTTATCCATTTCTTTACCATCACCAGCTCCACCTCCTGCTTCTGGTAACCATGAATTAGATCTCTTTTTTCTATGAGATTTTATTTGTATATCCGTTTACTTTTGAAGTATAATTGCTCTACACTATGCTAGTACCTGTTACACAATCTAATGATTTTTTTTCTATACATTTCAAAATGATCACCACAATAAGTCTAGTGAGCTCATAGGAGGAGGTGAGCTGAGTATCTTTCTAATCCTTCATCTTGGCCACACTTCGTAGTCATTCCACTTGAGAAGCATATTTGATATGTTTTCCTTTATCATTTTTATCCTAGATATTTTCAAGATGCATCCTCTGAGCTATCCCTTGTTCTGCTTTCACTGGCTCTTTCTTCTGTTGTCCACAGGTCACATTTTCTTGATTCTTGTTTTATTTTAAAATTTTTAGTCATAAGGCATACATTTACTATCAAAAACAGACTTCTGAAAACAATATTAACTTCCAGAACAGAACACACTCCTTCTTTTGTCTGGCTTGTAGAGTGAAGATCTGTATCAGTCTGTTTTGTCACTGACCTCACCTGAGCTGTGTAGTAGCTTTAGTTTGATTCATTTCAGTCACTACAGGCTTGAATTGTTTTAAGGATGGCTTGGGACTTTCTCTTCATCAAGATTTATGCCCTGAACCTGCCACAGTTCTGGAGATCTTTTTATGGTTTACAACTGACTTAATATCTTTCCAACTTTTGTTGAAAACTCTTTCTACTTTATAGTTTGGCTGTAAGATTTATGAGCTGCTAGGAGTCTCTATTTGTTCTTAAGATTAGTCCCTGTATTTCTGTGGCTTCGGAAATTTTTTTTCCCCTGATGGACTATTCAAGCCTTCTGAGGGCAGCTTCACTTTTCTTTATGAATTTTAGAATGCCATGTGTTTCTCTCAGATGTCTTGCACTTTCTCAAGCATTTGATGCCTAAGAATCTGCAGTGCCTCTGTGGAATTTCTTTTAGCCCTCTTGTCCTAATTCTTGCCTCTGGAGGGTGGCTTCTTTGTACTTGTAGGACATATTGTGTCCCTAATGGGTGATTCTTCTCAGTGCTCTAGAACTCTAAGCCTTTGGCATACTAACTCTGAGAACTTAGTAAAGGTTTATTGGAAAGATTTGGCAGGTGTATTCAGTCTCACTCTGTGACTGGGGTTTCTCAGAATATTAATCTGTCATGCCAGCCCATATACAGTCTTAAATTTTTGTTAAAATTTCAGCTGGTTCTCATTATCCCCACTATTTTTTTCCCCCATTGCTCTGCCAGGAATGCAAAAGCTGAGAATTTCTTCTCTCTTATAAAGAGCTTGTCTCTTCTCGGAATTTAGTTCAGTTAGGTTTCTTGTGTCTTCAAGTCAGACATTTGCAAAAACAAAGATGTAGTAGCTTCTCTGTTTTTTTTTTTTTTTTTTTTTTGCTTGTTAGGGTGAGATCAACACTCTCTGTTACTTTCTACATCCTAAAAAGAGACAGAATATTTATGTGTGATATTTTTTACAAATTTCCTGATTTACTCAGGCTGCCCAGCAATTTTAGCAGTTACCAGATTGTAGGAGAATTCTAAGGGGGATGCTCCCCATAGTAATTTCCAAGTGATTAAATAGAATGATTTTTCACTCCATAAAACAATCCCCCAATTCCATTTTGTCTTCCTTTGAATCATAGCCTTATTTAACCAGCTCTTGGGATAGGTGGAATCATGATGCACTTTTTGCTGTAGAAATCCCACTAATAGCACAGATCATATTTATGTGATACTTACAGGGATTCAATCTTATTTACTTGTTACATCCCCAAATTCTGGAACAATATACAGAGACCAAACATTAAGTACTTGTTGAATGACTATTTGATCCTTTTAACTATTACTGAACATAAACAGAAAGGGGAAAGAACTCACCTTTGTTAAATGTCTACTTTGTGTTAGAAAGTGTTCCAAACACTTTATACACGTTATTTCAGTTAATACTTAGAACAATACTGTGATGAGTTGTTATTAATGTTTTGAAGAATAGGAAACTAAGGTCTCAAACATGTCAACAAGTGCTCAGCTCTACCAGAACGAGTTGACTCTTCATTCTTGATCTTTTCCATACTACTGCCCTGTCACTCAAAAAATGGCTCTTCTGCATGAGAAAACTGAGGAATACAGTGTTTCCAGAAATCTTTCACCACTGTTAACTGAAATGTCTCCTTAGTTATAACTAAAATTGAAATATCTGCAACAGGGAAAAAAACAGACACATGTACAAATTTAGACTCTCTTTGTATGTTTGATACCCAGGATTAAAATGTACTTTTTTTTCAATGACAAATTCTACTTAAGAACATTAATGTACTTGTGGAGTTCCCGTCGTGGCTCAGTGGTTAACGAATCCGACTAAGAACCATGAGGTTGCAGGTTCGATCCCTGGCCTTGCTCAGTGGGTTAAGGATCCGGCGTTGCCGTGAGCTGTGGTGTAGGCTGCAGACGCGGCTCGGATCCCGCGTTGCTGTGGCTGTGGTGAAGGCCGGCAGCTACAGCTCCTGTTAGACCCCTAGCCTGGGAATCTCCATATGCCGCGGGTGCGGCTCTAGATACAGGCAAAAAGACAAAAAAAAAAAAAAAAAGAACATTAATGTACTTGCATAAATTAAAATGCTACTAACACTCTAATACTATGTATTTCTTAAAAACTATTTGATTATTCCAAAAAATTCCCAGACCACTCCACATTCCCATGTATATCTCTGCCATTAATTCTAAGAGGTTTCTCGTTTTACTAAGCACTGAACAAGTAATATCCTTTGCAGTAGAAGTGAATTTAAACCACTCAGTCCCGAATTGACTATATTTTAATGACTCACATGGATATATCATCCTATGTTTGAATTAAAATCATGTTAAAAGGTGATCATGTGGCAATTTGCAGAAAACTAATTTTTTGAAAGAAATGGATACTTAATAGAATTTGAAATGACTACATAATCCCTAATTTTCCATAAATAAATATATTTCCCAGCTAGCAAAATATATGTAAAATATTTTTTCCAGTTATGGCTTTTTAAAATTGAAGAATAGTTAATTTACAATGTTTTGTTAGTTGCTTTCAGGTGTACAGTAAAGTGATTCAGTTATATATCTATATCTGTATCTATCCTTTTTCAGACTCTTTTCCATCGTAGGTTATTACAAGATATTAACTATAGCTCCTTATGCTACCCAGTAGGTCCTTGTTGTTTCTATTTTTTATATAGTAGTGTGTATATGTTAATCCCAAATTCATAATTTATGTCCCCCCCATGCCATTTGGTAACCACACTTTGTTTTCTATGTCTGTGAGTCTATTTCTGTTTCAAAAAATAAGTTCATTTATATAGTTTTTTTAGATTCTACCTGTGAGTGATATGTGAGATTCGTCTTTCTGTCTCATTTACTTCACTTAGCATGACAATCTCTAGGTCCATCCATGTTACTGCAAATGGTATTATTTCATTCTTTTTATGGCTGAGTGATATTCCATTGTGTATATAGACCATATTTTCTTTTTAAAATTTAATTGTATTGGAGTGTATTTGACTTACAATGTTGTACTAGGTTCAAGTGTACAGCAAAGTGAATCAGTCATGCTTATAAATATATACATTCTTTTTTTCCATATAGGTTGTTACAAACTATTGACATCTTTATTCATTCATCTGTCAACGGTCACTTAGGTTGTTTCCATTTCTTGGCTATTGCAAATAGTGCTGCTGTGAACACTGGGGTGCATGCATCTTGCAAAACATTTTCTTAAACTCATATATTGGAATTTTTAAATTCCACCTCCTGATTGATGTTTTTTCTTTCTAATATTTAAATTTGATTAAATTTATATTCATCAGAATACTGCCATTTTAAGTACTTGTTTACTCATATTTTTCAGAGATTCTAGGGAATAAAAAGATCAGAAAGTTCTGAAAGATTCTGGATCTCCATGAGAGAAAGTGGAGGTAAAAATTCTCATAGTAGGTGAAGTAAGCCAGAAAAAAAAGGCAAGTACCATATGATATCACTTATTCGTGGAATCTAAAATATGGCACAGATTATCCTATCTACAAAACAGAAGCAATCATGGCCAAGGAGAGCAGACTTGTGGTTCCGGGGGGGGGGGCCGGGGGCGGGGAGAAGTGGGATGGATGGGCACTCTGGGGTTTTGGGATGCAAGCTGTTATATTTGGAATGCATGGGCAATGAAGTTCTACTGTACAGCACAGGTAAATGCATGTGATTGGGTCACTTTGCTCTCCCTCAGAAATCGAAGAATCACTGTAAATCAACTATACTTTAATAATAATAATAAAACAACTTAGATGCAGGACATTGTTTCTTCAAAGGCACGTGTATCTTAGAATACATACAAAGAATCTCCATTGTCAAAAGATCAAGAGGTTATTATTACCTGACAGGTGACTCTGGGGAGAATATATATATATATTCACAATGTGAGAGATATCTTGTAGAACTTACTATTGGAAAATATTTTGTTTCCACCAAGTTGCTAATCTGCTTTCTCCATCCCCAGAATGAAAGCTATATAATTCTTCTTATCTTTGACTTGCCTCCCAGGAAGCTCAGTATTATTAAATCATACAAAGAAAGAGCTTACCAACCTTCCAAGTACTGTCTTTCTTTGTCACTCTCTCTCTCTCACACACATTATTCACAGACATGTGTATATATTGTATTTATGCACATACATATATATTGAAATACATATGTGCATATGCATATGTATATAAAGAGAGAACACACTCCATTTAATCAATAGCAACCTATGATCATGTATTTGCTCCAATCCTAATTTTCTTATTCCATATTAATGGGCACCTTTGTTGCAAGACATCTTTAACCTTTATCAAGAAGATCTGGGGTGTAAATGATATAAAATTTTTTATAAGATGTATGTCAAATAATAATTTAGTAATATTTGAAGAAGTTTAGAAAGATAGACAAAAATTAAACCTATTTATAGGATAAAAGGATGGAGAAGATAGTAAATAGGGGAAGCTTATGACTCATGAGAGAGCATCATTGATGAAGGCAGGCTCTGGTAAAGCATACGGAATTACTAACAACTATATGAATTACAGCAAGTCAATTAATTGTTTGAGCTTCGTGTTTACCCTTCTGTAAAATGGGGCTAAGAATACCTATCTCACAACCTTGTGGTAAGAATCAAACAGATATGTAGGAAAAGTGCTTCACAGTTGGTAAAATACCACCCACATGTAGTTCTCTAATATGTCCGGGAAAAGACACGGTGGAAAGTCAGCACCTCCTCTGGTTGCCCTATTTCCACCCTGAGGTCTATGATTTCAGCCAGACACCTTAGCTTGGTGTTAGGGTAGAGCTGTTAGAAAACGGCATCTGTGGAAGGCAACAAGTCTCCATTCTCCACGCTGGAAGACTCCGATGATCAGCTCCCAGAGGAGCTTTTTATTTTTTCCCTTTTCTGTATTCATAGAGGTGGTGTTACCATCTTGCCCCTGCCATTGTGTCCTACTCCCAAGAGCAATTCATGCTCAGCCAAATAGTTTATGCCTCAGAATTCTTGACTGACCTCCCCATCTCACTATAGTTTTCTTTGTAGAGTCAACGCATTGCTGATCACCTGCTTCATTTCCAAAGTCCCGCCTATCAAACCTCACCAACTCATCCTCAAGGAGGTGGGGGTGAGGAGCCTTAGGTGAATAAGGGAGGCAACTAACAGAAATCTGAATTATTGTCTATTTTTTGAAGCAATTCAGTTTCATTTCTTTCAAATATGCAAACTAACTAGAACAAGTTGAATACTACTCTCCTTAAGGAACTTGCTTTGGTGAAGAGCCAAAGAAGATGCCTAATTAGCATACTGATTATGGTTAGGAACAGTTAAGTGGCTTAAATGCCTACTCCCCCTCCCTCAGCTTGTTGACATTATTAATTAATCAACTGACATGTTCTTCAAAGTATATAAAGTGAACATTAAACTTCTAACTTAAATTATATTCAGTGGTCACACAGTAAACCTCCAAATATTTCCTTCACTATAATAGTAGCATATACTTGTGCTGTAGAGATAACAAAATGTAATAATCTCATTTTGTTTTCCCAACAACCCTATGAGGTGAACTGAAAAGTTTCCTTATCTTTATTTCACAGATGAGGAAATGGAGTCTCCGAGGCATTAGGTAACTAATCTATCTAAGGCCTTGCAGCTGGACATCAGTCAGATCGTCCATACTTTTCTAACTCATCAGATATTCACTCTATTTCCGTTGATATGGGAGAGAAACTAAAGCAAAACAAATATTTGGGCATCCAATTTGGGTGATTTCATTCATTTGTTCATTCACTCATTTTTATTCCCGGAACTTAATAAATGTCTCAATAGAGTGCTCTTTGTATGAATGGAAAGAAGGATGGATGGAAGAATATACTGTATGTAGTGAAGTAAAAATATCTTGTGTTTTTAGTGTCACTGACCCCACTGCTGTGCCATTCCTGCCTTCTCTCAAGCAGAGCAATTAACACAGGAAGTGACCTTGCCATGTCAGATCGTTTTTCTTTAGGCACCAAGGGTGGGTGCTGAATGACTGCATGACGAATTGACTCGTCAGTGATCAGCTGGCCATTCCTTTCTCTCCCTCCACCTAAATTCTCTGCCTCACTCTTCTAATAACTTCTGTTCTCCTAACCTCCTGGGCTGGTTTTCTGTCTATTTTTCGGTGTATGCGTGTCTCCCTCTAGGTTTCTTTCTTTTCTTTCCTCGTATTCCTTGCTCTTTCCACTCTCCTTCCTCCTCCTCCTTTCCCAATCTCCCTCCCTTTCACTCCTTTTTTTTTTTTTTTTTTGGTCCAGTGGGAACTTATTCAAACTAAAGTGATGACCCAGTATCGACTCACTTGAGGATTAAGGCATGCCACATGTACCTCAGACTAAATCCACTTTCCATGTGAAATAGCCATAATATTGTTAAATGATTTGGGAGTCGAGTTTCTAGATGATTGGCTTAATTTACGCACTATTGAGCATTACTTATTGCATTTTTCTTCTGTACTAAGGACACTTTTAAGGAGTATCCGATAACACAACAATACATCAGCTTTCTCTTGCTGAAATTGAATGAGATTTCTGAGAAATACCTTCATTAAAGTTATTAGGAGGCAGCGCTGGACTCAGTACAAGGATTCTGTGACAGTCTCCCTGCTACTGCTGAGAATCAGGCTCAGCATGTTTCACAGCCTCTTAACCAGCCTCTAAGCTTCTAATTCTTCAGCCATCCCCCTAAGCCCTAGCCTCAGGATTGAGTTTTCTAAAAAAATCAGATTTTCTGAATGTCCTACTTAAACTTCCAGTGGGTTCCTTGTCAACAATGAGGTAGTGTTCATCCTCCTTTTAATGCTGGACCTTTCAAAGGTCCTTCATGACTTAGCCTGGTTGATCTCTTTGGACTTGCTGTAACACCCTCCCTTCCTCACCTTCCATTGTCCCAGAACACGTCATGCCTTCCCCAAAGCAGTCTTTTCACTTATTTACTTTTGCATAGATGCTATTTCTTTTTCTGGAATGCCTCTTTCTCTCTATGTGCCTTTCCTCTACCTCACCTTGTGATGGGGAAGGAGAAGAGGGGATACAATTGAAGAGTATTTCCCAGGTCCCCAAATCATCTCCCAGCCTTGGTATAGTTTGTCATTCCAAGTGAATCTCTCCATCTGCTTGGTATGTTCCTGCATTAAGGCCTGGCAAATTTGGTCTTTTATTGCATTTTTTTTTTTTTTTGGTGTGTTTGTCTCCTTTGTGGCTGGAGTTTATATCTTTATTCAGGTTAATGTGTTCAGTTCTGGGCATACACTCGCTGTTGAGCACTAGGTGGCCACTAGATTGTTGAACGCTCCTTCTGTGCTTTGAGTTGGAATGTACTATGAATAATAAGGTCCCCTCAGTTCTCAGGAGCCATATCACAGTAAGTTAAACATTCATTTTCTCATAAGTTAAAAGTTCTGACTGAGATTTATTTTGGAAACACATCACAGAAACGTGGAGAATCAAAGCATTTCTTTCACACATATAGAAGACAATGTGCTGCCTTCTGTTCTGGGAGTCCCAGGCTCTCAGGGCATGGGTTCCTGTCTCAGATGGAGTCCTGAGGCTGGCTTTTGGAATTTCTGTCCTCTTCCTGGTAAATGAATCATTTTGTGCTATTTTTCCATGAAGGGGAACATCCCTCACCTCCTCCACTATAGAACGTCTGGACTGAGTTTAATTTTTCTATTATTATAAATCATGTTTCTAGGTCTGGTTGATAAAGTTTTATTTCATGTTTTATCCAAGATTGATGACTAACATGGCAGAGTATATAGCAAGGATTTGGAGTAAGGGGACTTTGGTCCTGGGCATGTGAGTTGGTCAAGTCATTCACTCTCCCCAAGGTTGTTTCACTTAAAGAATCAAGACAGTGATCTAGGGCTGTTGGATGGATCTACCAGGCAGTGTTTTTTTTTCCTTTTTGTCATTTTAGGGCCGCACCCGCGGCATGTGGAGGTTCCCAGGCTAGGGGTCTAATCAGAGCTGTAGCTGCTGGCGTACACCGCAGCCACAGCAACACAGAATTCGAGCTGCATCTGCAACCTACACCACAGCTCACGGCAATGCCGGATCGTAAACCCACTGAGCAAGGCCAGGGGTCAAACCTGCAACCTCATGGTTCCTAGTCAGATTCGTTAACTGCTGTGCCACGACCGGAACTCCCCCAACAAGGCAGTGTTTTTGAATGAGCTTCTTAGCGTGCAGAGAGGCTGTGAAGGAGTTTCTGCTTTGGATATGGGGAGGTTGGGAGCTTGGAATAACAATTGAAAAGGGCCTTCCCAGCACTAGGAGGAAGCTATTGTTTGTATCCCCTGTTTTTTCTTTGTTTCGATCAAGATTATTATTATTATTATTTTGCCTTTTGTCATTTTAGGGCCACACCTGCAGCATGTGGAGGTTCCCAGGCTAGGGGTCTAATCAGAACTACAGCTGCCAGATCACGCCACAGCCACAGCAACACGGGATCTGAGCCGCGTCTGCAAACTACACCACAGCTAACGGCAACGCTGGCTCCTTAACCCACTAGACAAGGCCAGGGATTGAACCCACAACCTCGTGGCTCCTAGTTGGATTCATTTCTGCTGAGCCACGACGGGAACTCCAGGGTTAATTTTTATGTGTTTGGTACATATGTGTTACTAATTCTGGGACTCAACGTTTTCTGTGTGTATGCCACAAATCTCTGAGGTCCTGATGAAGGAGATGAATCTTTTCAGGGAAAGTTTTTAAGCACATAAAATATTAGACTGACCAAGAAAAAATATATTGAAATATAATCATATCTATAGATTTCTTTGGGACTCATGGACTGCAGCTTAAAAAATCTGAGAGTGTCTTAAAATTTTTTAAATCCAAGGAGTTCCTGTTGTGGTGCAGAGGAAACGAATCTGACTAGGAACCATGAGTTTGCGGGTTCGATCCCTGGCCTGGCTCAGTGGGTTAAAGATCTGGCATTACTGTGAGCTGTGGTATATGTCGCAGATGTGTCTCAGATGTGGTGTTGCTATGGCTCTGGCGTAGGCTGGCAGCTACAGCTCTAATTAGATCCCTAGCCTGGGAACCTCCATATGCAGCTGATGAAGCCCTAAAAGGACAAAAGACAAAAAAAAAAAAAATTTAAATCCAAAATGGAAATTTCAGAGTCACAGCTCCCTATACACTCAATTTACTGATGGCGGGGAAGGGGGTCAGAAATGCTAGCCCCAAATTTGTCCAGAATCATAGAGAGCTTTGCTCAGTGGATATTTATAAGAATATTTTCTTCTATTTACTCCGCTTCCAGACATAAACAATTCTTGTAATTATTTGTACTTCGATCTTATTTCTAGCTTATAACACTGTAGACTTGTTAGATTGAATGCTATTTGCACTGATTTACTGGCTGATCATTTCAACCCAAAATGGAGATTACAAATGGAGACTTTCTAAATATTCAGTATACCTCACCAAAGTGCATTTGCTCCATCAAGGTTATCCTAGTATTAATTATTCATGGGCTGAGCACCAAAAAAATGAATTCTAATTGCAAATAAGTGCAATTGCTGTCGACTGCATAATTTATGATTCCATTTGTTAAACTAAGGCAGTGGGAATTGATGAAAGGCATTAAGTTGCCCCAAATTAAAGGTAATTTGGGTTCAAATACTTGTATCTATGTGAGTGTAAGTTGAAGTCGTCAGCTTTTCTGAGATTCCCTCCATTTATTGGTGATAAATACACCTGGTAAGCTATGCCCCATTGGACCCTGTGTCTGGACAGAGATGCATCAGTCTGGGCTTTCTGGAGACATGTGGTCCAGCTGGGGATGAGACTGTCTCTTGCCCATGGGAGTCTGAGAAGCTGCCATCTTTCTCTATGGCTTGGGGTCTGTTCTCCAGAGCTTGGTTGCATGAGAGCCTGGCTGGGCAGCTTTGTCTGCACTACACTATGATACTTGGCTCAAGAGAGTATGAACAAGATGCCAAAATGGGCATTGGGGAGGTCCATTGGAAATTATTTTCTAGAAAATGAGGGAAATATTTTTCTTTCCATGGCTCAGACACTCCCACAGATCAGAATCTCACAGAGATTAAGAGCAGTCTCTGAAATCGCTCTTCCTACAGTGTAACATGAAACAAAGACTGTACTGAAGATGGAATCTTTTGCATAATAAATTTCAAGATAAGTTTCTTAAAGAAAAAAATGGGTCTTAGATTTATGGTGTGTTCAATGAGGGTATTTGAGGTTCAAAATACTCAGTATGAGACTCCACTCCAGGGGCTGACTTCTTTTTCTCTGAATAAACAGAGCTGTTTCTAGGAAATATTTGGATTTACAGCATCTTACAGATTCATTCTCTAAAGGCAAAATTTTATTTAAGCACAAGGGAAGGTTCTGGAAACAATATGCTTTGACATAACTATGTTTGCTTTATGTTCTCTGATGAAGGAGCAAGATGATGGTTTCACTGACTTTCAATTACATGTCGTGGACTAAAGAGGAGCTACAACTGACCCGGAAGTAAAACCTGTGGAAACTGCAAGCCATTCAATGGTATTAGAATGCCTTCCTGGAGTATTTCTATGTTAAGCACAGCTGCAAGCACAACTGACTTCGGCCACCATGGGGACAGTCATCCCCATACCACCACCACTTCCTCAGGTTGGGCATCACCAACTCTCTCCCGGACTTTGTCTGAACGTCTCTGAAGCCCTGCAGGTTAGATTATGACTGTTTAAAAAAAGAGGACACTAAGGCTCAGGATTAAGTAATGCAGCTCAGGGCACATCCCAGTTCTTCCTGCCCTCAAACTGCTGGCCTCTTTCAAGACTAGTAGACCTCCCTTTGATCCAATCAGTGCTGCTAAACTACCCTCCTAAGAGCTTGCAATGCCTTTGGTTCAATGCCATGACACTGCATCATTTCCGTGCATAGTGAGAGGGACATGATGCCCAAGACCATCTCCAAGGTTTCATAAACTCCCCATCTCCTCTGGCTTAAGTATCTTGGGAGAGAACACTGCCACGCCCATGCCTTCTCCTCTTTGTCCTCATCCAGTATTGCTGGAAACTCAACAAGTGATCCTCAGAAATCCTTCTGTGTCCAAGCTATTGCTACAGGTATTGGCCTTTAAGAGAACTCACTAATAGGGATTTTGTAACTGAGTTCTCATGCAATCAAGACTATAATCCAGGTACAAAAGGCAGGTCTGTCAGGGGCACCTGAATACTCATTCTGCCTCTCAGCAAACTAGGAAACGACAAGCACTGGATATTTCACATCTTTCGAGCCACTTCTGGTAACTTCTCAGGTGCCCACATGTCTCGATTGCACCAAGCAGCTCATCTGAGTCTATCTCGAGTGAGAGTAAACCACAGAGGGCATGTTCCCTGAGGGGAGCCAACCTCCCTCCAGGAGGGGCCTCGCTTCCCTCTGTGTTAGCAGCTTCCTGGGTGTGAAAGAACCACAGGATTGCAGGGGCCATTGGGGTGGAAAAGACCAGGAGCTTCAGAGTCCGAGAGGTCTCTTTCCAAGTCCCAGTTCCACCATTTTCCAGCTGCATATGCACTTGAGCAGTTTCCTTATGCTCTTTGACCCTTGGTTTTTTTACATGGAAAATGTAGCTATAGAAAAACTCTAAGAAAGCACATAGAAACCCAAGGAATGTAATGATGGTAACTACTATTCATTATTATCTCAGAGATGGAGGGAGTCACCAGTCTCAAACACTCCATTTTCACGTGCAAAAATGGAGGCCCAGGGAGGTCATGTTCCTTTTCTAAGGTCACAGGTAAGACACAGAAAGATGAGGACTTGAGAAAATAAAGTCTTTTCTTTTTCTGTCTATTTTTCAATTTTTTGCTAATAAATTCAGCTAATTCCAGTTTTGTTTTTGGTGTGTTTTTTGGTTTTTTGGCCCAACCATTGAGTGGGAAAAGCCACCACAACCCAGAAACACATGAGGCGTCCTAGGTCATCCATCGCCCTGTCTACCAGCACAACCCTGTGTGTCTGTGGGAGTTCCTGCTACAGCTTTCTCTTTGTTCCCATGAAAGCACTTTAATGGACCAAGAAATCTTCAGAATCATTAACTGGGGAATATACAGGGCCCTTTACTCTGGAGAGGACTTTCACACAAGTGGATACTTACTGACATCTCACATGGCTCCCGTGATCTTCTTTCCTGTCCATTTTGCCCCTTCTGGTCTCGCTCTCTGGACCTTATTGACCTCCCTGCTCTATTTTCCACATACTTTTCATCTTTCATACCTACCGCGTTGCTTGGAGATGGGGCTGAGTGGTGAAGGCAGAGATCCCTGTTCCGTATCACAATATACATGCTAGATTATGTCTTGCTCCAAGTCCTCTTAGGCTTTTGAAAAATGATGTCTAGAGTCCTTGATGTCCTTTTGGAGACCCTGTCACATCCCTTCTTAGAAAGACGGAGCATAGAGGGGTCAGACCCCGTCATTATTATTCACAGCACCACAGAAGCAAGTGCTCATCCTTGGTAATAGCTGTCATTTAGAAGGTGCACACCCTGGGACTGTGGTGTAGATGCTCTTTCTACCCATGATCTACTTTAACCGTCACAATAACCATGTGAGAGGAGCATTTCTAACGTCAGCTGACAAGATAGAAAGTTGTGCTAAATCACACAGCTAGTGGGTGGCAGAAGTGAGACCCAAACTGTGAATACAAAGGCTGGCTCCTTCTGCTGCACCAAAATAGCATTCGATTGAATATGACTGAGAGATTTATGAAATAGAGGTGACACTAGCCTAATGCAAGACCCTCTAGATTGCTCTTTCTTTACGGGTTGAATCGAAATGGTCTAAGCTTGTGCAGGAAGTCTGTGTGTTTGGGAGCCTGATAGTGGGTCAATTTGCTGAATGTATAGAACTAAATCTGGCAATATCTGGGTAACATATGATCAGGCGAGGATGGCCTAGGTGTGGATGCTGTAGTCCTAGTGAACGTGAAAGGATCGAGTCTTTGAAACTGGGATGATACTAGAATAAAATACCTGGAGCATTCTTCATGAGAGGATTAAAAGAGAAGTCATCAAAGGTGCTTTCCAATTCTGGTATTCCGCAATTCTAAATCCTACAGATGCTCACTCTGATACTAAATTTTAATTAAAAGGACACTGAGGTCTAATGAGTACCCCATGTGGAGATGATAGGGAGTAGAACTGGGGGTGGGGTGAAGTGGGAGGGAGGAGAGTGGCACAAGCAATTAACATTGACCCTGGAATAAAGGTATTTCAGATATTTTGTCAGAACCAAGAGGCATGAGTTCATGTACAATGGAAAGAGACCAGATGTAAACAAATGGGCTAAAATTCAAATGGGAAGAATTAGGCTAAAGAAAATTCTCTGGGTGCAGGGTCCAAAACAACTTATGGAGTCAATTTTTTTAGCACATGTGAGAAGTGCCCTCCTCCTTCTTTTCTGCGGCAGCGGACACACTGTCCAAGCAGGAAACGAGAAATAGAAGCCTGACACTCCCACTGAATGTCAGGAGGGCTCCAGGTACTGAACAGCAGTTATGTGAGGGCAGGGGTGGCTAGAATGATGCCCTCACTACTGCAGAAGTGCTGCACTTCCCAGACCCCTCCAGGGTCCAGTTTGGGGGATGCCCTGGACATTCTTCTTCGAGATTTTGACTCTTACTGTGGGCTCTATCTAGGGCTCTATCTTCCAAGCGGATTCCTATAGAACATTCAGACTGTCCAACAAAAGATTTTTTTTGGTCTTTTTTTTTTTTAAGGGCTGCACCTATGGCATATGGAAGCTCCCAGGCTAGGAGACGAATAGGAGCTACCGCTGCAGTCCACAGCCACAGCCGCAGCCACGGCAACACCAGATCCAAGCAGCATCTGAGACTTAAACCACAGCTCATGGCAATGCTGGATCCCTAATCCTCTGAGGCCAGGGATCAACCCCACATCCTCATGGTTATTAGGCGGGTTCGTTACTGCTAAGCCACAACGGGAACTCCCCAACAAAGGATTTTGACGTGTGATGAAAAAGAGTGATGGTGGCAGCAATGAAGGGTGGAGCAGAGCAGAGATAAAGTCTCCACTCCTACCAAGGGAGGCAAACAAAATCCTATGAGGCGAGAACCCAGTAGCCCTGGAATAATCGAAGAAATTCCAGCTTTCCTGCAAGAAGAGCCAGCTTCAACTCTGCCTCTTATATGGCTTTTATTTTTAGCTAGCTTATATTTTTTCCTGCTCCCCCCAACCCCGCAATGGCAAGCCCATTTGTAGGTTCTAATACATCCCCTGCTAGCCCTAGGGGAATCCCACTCGCAAGCTGGCTGACTTGGTGCAGTGACAGACGAGGAGAAGGTGTGGAAGGAGGATCCCAAAGATCCTCATACATTAAGCCCAGGAACCAGTGTAGGTCACAGCTGCAGCTCCAATTCAGTCCCAGGCCCTAGAATTCCACAGGCCATGGGTATGGCTATTAAAAAAAAAATCTTGATTTTAGGCAACTAGGACCATAGCAGATGTTTGAACTACAGAATTATAAGGGAATTATAAGGTACTAAGTTTCACCAGCACTGGTTTCAAGATGGAAAACCTCCAGATGCAGGAGCATCAAAGTGCAAATTTCTTTATGCAATTTCATATCCCTGGAAGGTCCTGCCAGTGCTGTGAGACCGGGATAGGGAATGGCACGTATTTTCATAAATGTTTTCCCAGTGCCTTGGATTAAGAAATTAGGAAAAGATAAATCAATCAAGAACTCTCAATTTGTGCTTTGTGGGCCAAAGAATTTGGGAGGATGCCCTTTTAACTTCTGCGGTTTTCTGTGCCAGGGAATTTTTTCTTCACAGACTGTAAATCTGTATGGTATGCCCATATGCAGCAGTGTTAAGTCTCTCTGCAGTTACGGCCATTTTTTAGTGCCCCCAAAATTGAAACATAAAACATCAAATAGCTATTTCTTTTAACTGCACTGCTATAGTGTTCTTCAACTTCGTAATGACTTTAGTTCATTCCAAATGGAAAATGTGTCCAAGAGGAGAAGGCAGCTGTGCTGTGGTACCAGTGAGGGGCTTGGGACCCTCACGAACTTTCTTCCCCTCCTTGGGCCTCACCTTTTCCCTCTGAAAAAGTGGACTACACCACCTCAAATGTCCCTCATGATTTCTGGGATGCCTAGGGGTTGCCAAGCTCCCAGGGCCTCCCCTAGAAGGATATAGTGTTAGGAATTCATTGGAGCATTGCATGAACCAGCCTCAAATTCAGCCTCAAAATCCATTAACTTTTGTCTGTGCTAAGCCAAGGCCACTTCCACCCGGCAGGATGCTCCGATACAAAGGTGATGTCAGACAAACTGGGTGTATTTTTAGTTCAGGTGCTTACCTATGAAAAGAAGAGCTTCTTTGATTTATTTCCTGCTTTTAAATTATAAACTCAATTTTGTTTTAAATTATAAACTCAATTTTAAAATAGATACAGGATAATTAGGATTTTCTATTTCTTTATTCTTTTTTTTCTTTTTTTTAAGGGCTACCCCATGGCATATGGAGGTTCCCAGGCTAGGGGTCAAATAAGAGCTATAGTTGCCAGCCTAAACCACAGCATCAGCAACACGGGATCCGAACAGCATCTGCGACCTACACCACAGCTCATGGCAACACCAGATCTTTAACCCACTGAGTGAGGCCAGGGATCGCACCCACAACTTCATGGTTGCTAGTCAGATTCATTTCTGCTGCGCCATGACAAGAATTCCTAATGAGCCTTTTAAAAGAAACATCTTTTGGCTTCATCAGGTCTATCCTTTTGTTTTGCATTCTATTAATTTTGCCATTATAGCTATTATTTTTTCTTCTATTACCTTTAGATATTATTTTTTGTCCATTTTCTAACTTTTGGAGAGGGATGCTTACATTATTGATTTTTAGTTTTGTGCCTTTCACAGTATATATTATTAAGGTGATAAATTTTGGCATACCCACAAGTTTTTATATTTTGTGATTTTTAATTACATACAATTCAAAACAATTTTATAATTTTCTGTGATTCATTCTTTAACTCATGAGTTATTTAGAAGCATATCACTGATTTCAAACATTTAGAGATTTTCTCTACATATTTTGTCATTGATTTATACCTAAATTTTCTAATAACGATGAGAGAAGACGCACTAAATGATTTTAATTTTTGAAACTGTTGGTGCTTTCTTTGCGGCCTAACAAACATACAATTTTAATAAACATTTCATTGGCATTTGCAACAAATATTCACACCATAGGTATTAGGGAGAGTTGTATCAGGCCATGTATATTAATTGTGTTGTTTAAATCTTCAACATTTTGACTGATTTCTCTGCCTGCCAATAGGCTCTTAAACTTAACACTCAGCCCTTAATTTCTGTAATTTATTTTCAAAAATATAACTGTTTATATTTTAAGCCATTATTTTATTTAAAATACTATTTGCTTTGTTTTAAAAATTACTCATATATATATTTTTTCTGTTTTGTATAATTGTACCAAACTTAATTACTGTATGATCCTTTATTTTGATGAATAGTCATCATTCTAAGATGAGATCTTGCTTCCAAGAAATTATCTTAGAAGCTGAAATATACACCACTCTCACTCTTCCTTTGGAAATGTCCATCTTCACGGCATTTTCTTCTGCATCGAATTTTTGAAGCATTAATTTCTAAAGGGAAGGCTTAACTTTAATTCGTAGGTAGAAGAGAAAATAAGATTGTGTTATATTATTGGTTACTCTCCAAACCACAAATTTGAAATCCTTGTCTAACAAGGGATCATTTTCCCGATTTGTTAATTAGTTTACTGGAAAAGTCTTGTGAGATATAAACTTAAACCCACTTAGCAGTCATTTTAAGAAATCATTACTAGGGTCAGAAAGTAGTTACATGGAAATAGATATAAAACACAGACTCATAATGTTTGAATACTGGAGACAAGTCTGTCCCAGAAAATTGAGACCATCTGGTTGTTGTAAGTATATAAACTGCCCTCTACAAAACATGTTGTCAGAATAAAAATACATCTCAGTTTGCACCACAGCATTTTGTTATATCAGCATGTGGTCTGGAACATAACGACATGAGGAAGTTCACAGGGAAAAAGGTAATAAGCTAAAGGAGTTATCTGAACAGTATTTATGTCCAGTAGTAACAGAAGACAGTATTGCTGTTAAATTACTTGGGCGAAAATCCACTTCTGCAGAACTGAATCTTTTATTCCCCTCCAGTGGTATCACATTGTAGTAAAAAGAGGATTGAATTAGTGCCTAAGAGATCAGGGTCCTAGTTCAGATTCAACTAGTCACCTGCTCTGTGATTTTGAGAAAATCACTTCCCCTCTAGTTATTAGTTCCGTTTATAAAAAGCCAGGGACTTCTGTAAATGGAAGTTCAGGCCAAGTTAAGTGAGAATCCACACATTAAAGAGATAACGAAGATGAAGAGGGGATCCCCTAGGACTAAAACATCTGAGAATCTTTGAGAACATTTTCCCAGTGGTTATGTTTCATTCCACTGTTATCAGTTTAGTTGAAAACAGATGACATTTTAAACATGGTTTGCTGTGTTTCAGTCAAATTGTTGGCCTCCAAGAATGAGCTGTGTTTATTCCTGTGACAAAGTGAAGGATCTTGGACGGCTATCAAGGAGTCTGTGGTCTGGGCTCCCGCTCTCACTCCCACAGCCTGGCCTATCGCATCTCCTCATGTTGCCAACTATGCATCAGACTATTTTAGGATAGAGAAGCCCCTCACAACCTGTTCTCTTATTCCCACGATTCTCCTGTTTTGCTCCACGGGTCTTGGGATACAGGGTTTCAACAGGCTTCTTGAGTTACACAAGAACATGTCTGTGCTAGTCTGGCATGGTATGAGAACACATTTCTCCCACAGCTGGATTTGGGGGAGCTGAATTCCAAAAGCCGTGGTAGATGGTGACAGCCTCTAAAGGAGGGGAAAGAGGCTGGTGCCCAGAGAAAAAAGAGTTGAGGGAATTCCCATTGTGGCGCAGCAGAAATGAATCTGCCTAGGAACCATGAGGTTGTGGGTTTGATCCCTGGTCTCACTCAGTGGGTTAAGGATCTGGCGTTGCCATGAGCTGTGGTGTAGGTTGCAGATGTGGCTCAGATCTGGCATTGCTGTGGCTGTGGTGTAGGCCAGTGGCCATAGCTCTTATTTGACCCCTAGCCTGGGAACCTCCATGTGCCGTGAGTGTGGCCTTAAAAAGCAAAAAAAAAAAAAAAAAAAAAAAAAAAAAAAAAAAAAAAAAGAAAAAAGAAAAGAGTTGAGAACTGGGGAGTCAAATTGAAGTGGCACAGTGCTTTGGAGATTGTGTGGTAAGAAACCTGTGCACGGTTCCTGACCATAAGACTCAGGGACGGAAGGCTTTGGAGAGGGGATAATGGAAAACTCTATCTCCCTCTTGCATCCACTTGGGGACAATTGCTCCCTCACCTGTAGGAAGACACTGCTTTTTTAGATTGAATGTCTGTATCACAGCTTCTTCTCCATTCCAAGTCCTGCCATCATTTTCAGTGACTTGAGGCCCCGCGTGAATGACAACCTCCACTTTGGTTTTAGAGTTCTTCCACCTCCTCCACTTAGTGGCTGTATCTCCCTCTTTTCCTTCAGCACACATTCCTCAGCATCACTTGGAACCACACCATGTTGGGGGGCTGATCACTGTCCGCTGTCCTCCCAGATCTCTTCCTACTCTTGCTCGCAATCTCTTTTTTCTGTTTCCTGGAAACCTCTAGTTTTTGATTCTCTTATTTCATCCTGTCTCATTTCCCTTGACTATAGAAACCCAGGCTTTCCTAAGCTGCTGAACTCTGTTACTAGGATGCTCAGTTCGTTGGTGTCTTAACATTTTGCCGTCCCATCTGAAGAATCCTCTCACCACTTGCACACTTTCCCTTGGTTTTCATCAAGCAAAGTGAGACAGTATGTGACACCCCTCAACTTTTAATTCCCCATCCATCCACTTTATCCATAATATCCTTTATCTTCACCTTTTTTACTTAGCCTATCAGTTTAGGCATTCCTTAAAACACAATTAGAAATAAAGAATAGAAAACAAAGGAAAAGGAGTTAAGAAAGGAAAAAAGAAGACAAAAAGAAGGAAAATGGTCATCCTTGATTTCAAATTCCCCTGTAGCTATGACCTTGTTCTTCTCATCTAAATTCACCCCAAACTAAATTATCCTCATTGATCACACTTCTACCACCATTCATTCAATTCAGTCATTTACTCAAATGGCTCTCATAGAGAACTGACCAGTGCCAGGCACTGTGTTAAATGCTGGGAATTCAGCTTTGAATAGACATGGTGCTTTTCCTTCAGTATCTTGGTAGTTTCGGTAGCGTGAACATACACAGTTATCATAATACTATGTTTTCGATGCAATAGTAGAAATAAGCACTGCATTGGGAGTGAGTCATGACAGTGTTAGGGTAATTGCAAGCCTTGACCCATAGCCATGAGGACAGATGAAGTGAAGGGTTTAGTACCTTTGCGTTAGTGCAGTGTAAGCAATGTTATTACCCAAGGCTGATAGATCAGGGTGGCAGTGACAGAGAAGAGGTTATGGACCGAACAGTCATATTCACATTTTATGTCACTCCCTGAAACACAGAGAAGTGCGAAAAGGTTTATAAATACCTCTCATCGACAGGGAAGAAGACTGTACCCATCGGAAGGTTTTTTGCTCCCCCTCTTGATAGAACTTTTCCATAAGCCTGGTTGAGTTTTCCCAGTGGCTCCACAGACTTGAAAGCAGTGGGGTCATGTGTGCGTGTGTGAGACTGGAGCAGGGAGAGTGGGAGAAGGAGCGTGGAGCTGGTCAGCTGGGCTTAGACACTGACAGGCCGAGCAGCTGCACCCTATTCAGTCTCTGGTTGGAGACAGATACAACATTGATGTGTGACTTGCCAAGGTCAAGATGAGACATTCCAGGAAACTGACCAGGATGAGCTACATGCGGCTGGACCTGAGTCCTATTAATTTTGAGCAAAAACACTTCCCACCCTATCTTCCCCTTCCCTCCCAACATCTCCCCTCTCCTCCCCTTCCTTCTTCCTTCCTCCTTCCTCAGGAGAGACTAGTCAGAGAAGGCGGCTGACCTGAGCAGGGGCACACATGACCAAAGCCTGCCAGCCTGGAAGGTGACTATCCCTGTTCCCAAATGAGGACAGCCTAGCAGCCCTGAGGACACAAGGTTTGCCAAATGATTGGGCCTTTGGGTGAATTTAAGAATACACCCTTTTTAGGTTTTAGGTGAGCAGCTCCTGATCTTGACTTCCGCCCCTGCCCTCAGGTGGGTGTCTTTGACCAGGGCACAGCCCTAGACACAGCAGCAGCCCTGTGGCTCTGGCTTTGTTTCCAGTTGAGAAATTTCTATCACAGTGGTAGGGTTGGGAAAGCCCGCTTTCTAGCCTGAGTCTACTGCCTCTTCTCAACACCTGAGCGCTTCCTTTCTGCAAGGCTTCGGCATTTGAAGTCACATTCTGGTGTACAGAAGCCCACAATAAAGGGCTAAGAATTTGGCTGTTAACTCAGTGAATTTTTTTTTTTTTTTGGTTTTGTTTTGTTTTTGGTTAGGGCAGGAGTGATGACTGATATTTTTTTCTTCTGCTTAGAGGGTTTTATAAAATTCTATTTGTTAGGATCTCACAGAATGGAGGATGGTGGGAAGAAGGAAAGCCCTTGCCAGCCAGTGTGAGGAAATTTTCTACAGATTGTTATTAGGATTAGGTCCCTTTGGAAGATAATTAAAATGTATGCTTCTTATGCTTAGGGTTATACTCCAAGTCTGTTTTGCTTTAAAATGTAAAAGAAATTGAGATAGTTTTACAGTGGTTCCTAAGACCTGACCACAGGTAGGTTTCCCTTTGGAATATGACTAGAGACAAACTGTCTCCCAGGGTAAGAAAAAGCAGTTGAGCCAGTACTGATTAGACCCCACCCTTTTGAACTGAGACTCAACAGAAACTAATCTAGCGAGAGAAAAGGGAGTAGGAGCAGGGTGTGGACACAGGAACATGACGAGAGATGAGTCAGAGTCCCTCTTCTTCATGTGACAATAGCAGGCACAAGTGGACCCCTCCTGGTTCCCCCTGGGGAATCAGCAGCCTAAAACGTAAGAGGGGACACACAGCAGCCACCAAATCATAGTTAAGAGAGTCCTAAATGTCCTCTCCACTTCAACACATGGGGGGGGGGAATGCTCCAGCCCCCAAAGTGTCCCCCAAACTAGGATACAGGGTAAGAGAAGACAAGAATGGACAATTGGTATCACTTCTTATCTTTTCCCCTTTTGCACATGGTATCCATTTATATCTCTGACCTTTAAAAAAAAATTTTGTGTCTATTATTGTGATTACTTGAGTTTGCTAAGCCACAAGGAAAAACTGGAGGATTTGGACAAGCTAGTCTTTGGGTCCTTAAGCTGGTAACAAAGTTATTTTGCTAGACGAACTGCTCTATACGCCAAAGCCACTCTTTGTTTTTCGCTCCCCGATGACTAGAAACGTGGAAGTTTCCCCAACAAAAGAAAGCACATCTCAGTATGATGCCTGTGATTAATAGTGATGGTGATGATGATGTGTCTTGAGGAAATATAAAAATAGGACCTGTTAAGCTCTAGATTTATGAAGTATGAAAATCCCTTGTTTAGGCCTTTAGCGACTTGACAGATAACCCTGCTGTATATATGGGCCATGTCATGGATCTGTCTAATGAGCATTCATGGGAATTACTAATCTAAGCCTGGGAATGTCTGAAAAGGATGATTCTCACCCCTCTGAGAAACGTTCAGAGACTTTTGGGGTCAGAGTTCTCCTTGAGACGAAATGCTATGTATTTGTTATTCAGTTTTCTGCAGTAGCCATATTCTTTCTATTCATAAGAAGAATATCTTTTATGACTTTGGTCAGATGCCTGGGTTTGTGTAGCACGTGGTAGGATACACATAATGGGTGGTCAACATGTTCTTATTCGTGGATGTAGTTGTCTTTTGAATAGAAGGAAAGAAGTTGTTTTGAATGGATGCCATATGTGGGAATTGCTGAATATTTTCACCACAGCTTGAAAGTACCTAGGTTTTTTGTTTGTTTGTTTGTTTTGCTTTTTAGGGCCACATGTGAGGCATATGGAATTTCCCGGTTTAGGTGTCCAATCGGAGCTGCAGCCACTGGCTTGCAACGCAGCAATGCAGGATCCAAACTGAATCTGTGACCTACACCACAGCTCTCGGCAAAGCTGGATCCCTTAACCCACTGAGCAAGGCCAGGGATTGAACCCAAGTCCTCTTGGATGCTAGTTGTGTTCGTTACCACTGAGCCACAAGGAGAACGCTCAAATGGTTTAGTTTTGTTCACTAAAGGCTTATGAAAAAAATACGGCAATGAGGTAGACATAATCACACATTATAATCGTATAACATGTTGCTGCTTGATGGCTTACACACATATTATTTTATATAATCTAATTTATACAACAACCCTAAGAAATAGTTATTATTAACTCCATTTTATATTTTATAGATGAGGAAACCAAGGAGGTGAAGAGGCTAACCCCAGCAACAGAATCAGGACCGATTTTTTTTTTTTTTTAACTTTGTATCTTGTGTTCTTTCTGCCTCACTGCTATTATAAGACTGTGGTAAAGAGCCGTTCCTTAGCTGTGTGGTGCTAAGTAAATCACTTTGCCTCATTGGCTCATGGGTCTTGATTTCCTAATGTGCAAAAAGCAGGTAACCAAACCTTTGAACAAATTTAGACCCACCAAAGTAGTCAAAGAAAATCTAAAGTAGAAAAAACATATTAATGTTCCTCTTTCCTTACCAGGAAGAAACAATGTCTAGAGCATTCCCTTGGCTGATTTTCTTCTCTCTGCTGCCATCTTTCTATAAAGTTACCCATAATCCTCTCATGCTTTCAGCAATCCTGGACCATGACCCTTTAGAGAGACAGACTAGATTTTGGACTCTTAGTCTGGGATTTGTGCTATCTGTATTAAAATCTGTCTTCCTCTTTTCCTATGGGCTTTATTTCTGCATTTTAGATCTACCTCTGAACTCGTTCCGTTGCTCCATGGCTTCATTCCTCAGTCAGATCTTGGCCTTTATCCAGTCCTAAAATTCTACCTGGATATTTGATCCTAGTCTCTACTAGTATGACCTTCTGTGTCATTGCTCTGACCCACTCTTCTGGTCCTGATAGACACCTGGCTTAGTTTTTGGCAGCACAGCCATTGATGTTTACACACTTCAGGCTTTTGGTTTAGTTAGTGAATACAAAGAGATGTATCTCCCTCTAAAGCAGTTCTTCCTATTTGAGGAAACCCAGGAATCACCATCATAAAAGTTTTCAGTTAGAAGCCATTAAGTCCTACATGAATAATTTAGTTGATCTATTGTCTCCAGCTGTCCCAACATGCAGTTAGAACACACAGAGCAAATGCCTTCCCTTCCCAGTTTCAGGGACAAGGGAGTCTGCATGGAGGTGCCGCAGATGGCAAGGGAGGTCCAGTGGAGTGATTGTGGGGAAATTGATTTGTAAACATTCCAGTGAGAATCTCTTCCCTTCTGTGAATGCATATTTTGGAATCTGTTTCTGTGAAACAAAAACATGTTCCATTAAATGTCATCTAGTCCACCAGCCAAACTGCTTACCAGCAAGCAAGCCAACTAAGAAGGCTTAATCCATGTTTGAGCCTAGACACTGGTATTTTTCCACGTGCAGAAATACAAAGGAAGTGCTATCAATGACTTTGCAATAAATTTGTGATGTTTCCTGGAAAGAAAAAAAAAAGGTATATATCCTGTCTCATAAAAAATGTTAGATTTCAAAATCTGTGAGTCTGTTTCTATTTGTAAATAGGTACATTTGTATCATTTTTTAATATTATACATATAAGTGATATATAGTATTTGTCTTTCTCTGATTTACCTCACTTAGTGTGATAATCTCTAGGTCTGTTCATGTTGCTGCAAATGGCATTATTTTATTCTTTTTTTATGGCTGAGTAATTTTCTATTGTATAAATACACCACATCTTCTTTATCTACTCCTCTGTTGATGGACATTTATGTTGCTTCTGTGCCATGGCTATTATAAACAGTACTGCAATGAACAATGAGGTACAAGTGTCTTTTCAAAGTATGGTTTTCTACGGACATATACTCGGAGCTGCTAGATCATTCAGCAGCTCTGTATTTAGTGTTTTTAAAGAAACTCCATGCTGTTCTCCATACTGGTGCACCAATTTACATTCCCACCAACAGTATAGGTGGGTTCCCTTTTCTCTACCTCCTCTCCAGGACTTTTTGTTTTTAGACTTTTTGATGATGGCTTTTTGTCTGGTGTGAGGTGATAGCACAGGGAAATCTACTCAATATTTTGTAACAACCTTGGGGTCAGATTCAGGGGCAGGACCCTATATGGGAAATGAATCTGAGAAAGAATAAATATATGTACGTGATTATATGTACATATATGTATGACTGATTCACTTTGCTGTACACCTAAAACTTAAAAAATTGTGAGTCACCTGTACTCTAATAAAATTTTTTAAAAGTATCAACACTTGGCTCTCATAGCAGTGTAAAGGAAGAAAGTTGGGCATACTCCCTTGTCTCAGAGCTCTCTGTACTTGCAAGAGCTCAAAAATCTGCCAACAGTTCGGGGGGGGGGGGTGAGCCCAGAGAATTAGATGTGATACTGCCATTTAACCCTTTTGGGTCGGAACATTATGAGAATACAGAGATCTGGATTCCAGTACTGGCCTTATAAGAGTAAACAAGTCCCTAATTTGGAGGAAATCTGTTTCTTTACCTGAGGGAAATGGTGGGTGAAGAAATTTGGCAAGGACATTTTTTTTTCGTCTTTTTAGGACCGCAGCTACAACAAACGGAGGTTCCAGGCTAGGGGTTGAATCAGAGCTACAACTGCTGGCCTACACCACAGCCACAGGAACACGGAATCTGAGCCACATTTGCTACCTACACTACAGCTCACGGCAATGCAAGATCCTTAACCCACTGAGTGAGGCCAGGGATCGAACCTGTGTCCTCATGGATACTAGTCGGGTTTGTTAACCTCTGAGCCACAACAGCAACTCCTGGCAAGGAGATATTTATGGCTTCTTCTGGCTCTAAATTTTTGCAGTTCTTTGTGTTTGCGAAACTTTTTGCATTTATTTGTGTTTACTTTCCTTTTCCTGAAAGTATATCTATCTGCATTTAGAGATCAATTCTGAATATTTTTCTGCCAAGCGGGATGGGCAGTGTCTTTTCCTACCTGAGCACCTGCTAAATAAATAGATGGCTGGCCAGCTCCACCTGGCATCAGATGTTTTCAGATATAACAATGCCTCTCCGGGTTCTAAAAGGGGAGCTATTAAGACCAAACACACGGCTTCAGAAAGACTCACTTGGGATTCTACAGATCACATTATAACTAGATTTATTGAGCATTTAAATAAAATTATTTCGCTAATTATGAATGTCTGACATTTCACCTCTACTTGAACTGTGCAAGGTTGAATTGAATTCGAGTTTCATTCTTTGTCATCTCTAAAGGATGACTATCTGTTCTTGAGCCGAGAGAGGCTGACCACACTTGTTTTGCCCTCTCTTCCATCTGCTTAGGTGATCCCCGCCATGGTCTCCAGTGACCTCCTGGAATGAATCAGCTCTCAGCTCCTGCTGGGTCTATTTATACAGGAGCAGGCAGCGTGAAGGATGCTAATAACGGATGGTGACCCTGAGAGTTGGCAACAGTGGGAAGCCATTGCCACCTTCAGTCTGAGGGGGCGAAAGGAGAGATAGGCTACTGCCACGCCACAAGGGCTGAAACCACAGAGGGGGTCACCTGACAGGGGCTGTGGCTGTAGGGAGAGCAGCCACATAAACACGGCGGCCCAGCCGAGAGGGAGCAAGGAACTAAATACCTCCACCTCCCTCTGGTTTCACCTCCTGAGAGCCCATATGTGCCCTCCCCCCATGGATGGACCCGAGAAGGACACAGAAGCAGGGAGATCCAGTGATGCGTCCATAGTGATTGGCCTCCTGGGCTCAGAGTTGGATGAAAAGCATGGAAAATGGGCCTGGAGGCGCAAACAGAACGTAGCTGGCATAGCCACTTTTTAAACTTTGCTCCTGCTTTTAACTCCTTAGACATTTGACACTTTGCTGTATCCAAGATTTCTGAAAATAAATAGAAAGGAAGCCTAAAGAGTGTTTTACTTCTCTTTCATTTTTTTGCTGGGAGCCGATCTGGCTTTGCTGGCTGACACAGTCACAATGAGGAAAAAGCAGCAATTGCATAGAACCTGTTGCCAAGGACAAAACTGGCATCTCTTCCTGTTTGTGCTGTCCCCCATATTGGAATTGGGTCTATGCTACAATTTTTAAATGTTTTCAATCGAACAAAAAACCTCCCCGGGCCTCTGAATATTTAAAAGTGCATGGCATGTCCAAACCTGCTTGTGACTTACCTTTGACTGGTACATGGCCCCTACGGGCCCAATTTAAATCAGTTAAAGAATCCTGAGTTGAGGCTGAATATGAGTAGAAAAGGCCTAAGGCTACACCTGGAGATAACCCAAAAATGACTTAGATACTATTTGCTGCATAGATTATATATGTTTTATTATGGTCTTTTGCTGGTCAGCTTTCCAGTAAAGACTTTTGCTACAGCTACCCCTCCACTTTAGACTGTGCACGTGGATAAAAAGTCTGACATTGTTCCTTTTTTCAGTGGTTTAGATTGCTAACCTAAGCAGGGAGGTTCAAGACATTGTTCCCCTTTCCTTTCCTTTTTTTTTTGCCTTTTGTCATTTTAGGGCCGCACCTGCGGCATGTGGCGGTTCCCAGGCTCGGAGTCTAATCGGAGCTGTAGCCACTGGCCTACGCCGCAGCCACAGCAACACAGGATCCGAGCCACGTCTGCGACCTACACCACAGCTCATGGCAACGCCAGATCGTTAACCCACTGAGCAAGGCCAGGGATCAAACCCACAACTTCATGGTTCCTAGTCGAATTTGTTAACCGCTGCGCCACGACGGGAACTCCTGTTCCCCTTTCAATAGTCCTAATGACATGGTTAGGGTACAGAGAGCACATAGCCAGCTTGTGGTTAGTTTAACATTTGTCTAAAATAGCTAAACATTTACCTAAATCCCTCGTAAACTTTCCTGTTCTTCCTTTATGTAAACTTTGGCAGGCTTTCCTGCTATTCTCCTTTCAATAATCTACAGATTTTTGCAGAAACAGAAGGCACCAAAGATAATGCTTAACTTTAGCCTGGGAACGTAATCAACAAAGGTTTATGGTTCCTCAAAAAGATTGTCTTGTCTGTCTCTGTCTGGTTAGGCGACACAGACAGTAGAACATGTAGCCCCTCAGAATATTGTGAAATATTCCGTTTACTGATCAAAAACGTACAATCACACAGAATCATCAAAAGGTAAAAAGGTCACTGAGACCCTCGCATGACTCTGACGTATAATCACCTGTTGTTCTTGGGATTTCTCTTTGGTCTATAAATAAAGAATGCTAGACCAGTGGGGCAGAGATGCCTGCCTGGTGATTGAAAGAAATCCTGGCTGCCTCTCTCACTTCACTGCGGCCACACCGTCCATCCTTCGGGGACCCCTGGACCTGCTGAGGCTGGACCCCGGCACTTTTTAAAAACTCTTGCATGGCTTCCTGCAAAAATATTTCTTTTTCAGTAGTCATCGTCTAAAGAGGGCCTTACTGGAGAAGTCAAAGAAAGAGAAGTTTATAGCTATTGCCAGAGTTTTAAACAAATTTCTACATGCCCACTGAGAATCCTTTCTTTTAACAATGATTTATTATGCCTGCTCTAGTGGTTGATTGGAATTAGATTTTTATAAAATGCCTCGAGCTTGTTGGAGGAATGTTTCCTCTTGAATGCAAAGTTCTGTGTACGCAGAGAAACAAGTGTGAGCCCTACCTATAATTTCAGAGCATATGCTGGGTGTTACAATTATATTTCTCAGGCATTTCTATCCCAGAATTCTTTCTGGCCAAAAAGATGTAAAATAATTCAACTGGTTAAGTATTAGGAATGACTCCCTGCTATCAGGGTAAAAAAGCCTTGACTGTGGCCTACTTTCCCCTGACTTTTTCTCCTTATTGCTTCCCCTTTCTCCACATCTCCTACCTCAGTGTTTCTCTCTTCCTTTCCTTTCTAGACAGACTTTTGATAACAAAGACATTACTATATGAATTCAAGCATCCTAGATATATATATACTATTTGGAGGACTCTCCCATAAATTTAATTTCACCTGGAGTAAATCCACTTTCAAATTGGTGATTTTGACGGCTTCAAACTGTGAGATTTCTTCATTTTGTTTAGAAATATGTTATGGTTTTCATTACTGCCGTGTCTTTGTTTTACTTTGCTTTCCTCTCCTTTTCATTTCCTCTGTGACCATCCATCTTTATCTAGATGTTTCACGTTTGCTTCTATCTGGTCCCCAGTCTTCTTACTTCCGGTGCAAAACTGGGTCTTAAAATGGCATTTTGAAGATTTATCTCATATAATTATTGGGAACATTGAATATGCAGCCTCCAAACTAGTGGCTATCTAAATCAAGAGAAGTTCCTAAATCTAATGTGTGGGGAGGACAAAAATAACAGTCTCATGGCCACAAAATAGGTGTGCAGATCTAAACTACTGCCAGCAGTGTACAAAAGTGCTAGTTTTACCACGTCCTTGTAAGCATTAAGAAACAGCTTTTAATTTCAAAGTAAATATGAACAAAGACATTTCATCAAAAATTGTTAGTTTAAGAATAAATTGGGTGCAGTAAATCGAAGGAAGTCTTGAGGTACTTAGATGATTTAATATGAACCAGAAGAAAATTGATGTTCTGTGCCCATTCCTTTTTCTCTTGCAAAGAAAGTGCAACTGTCAGATACTAAAATGTGTTGCATTCGTTTTAGAAATTTTGGAAAGATCTTAAACTTTTATGGGCTTATGAAAACCTACACGTATAAGTCCATTACTTTGCCATTCGAATTGTGGGAATTTGATGTAGGAGGTTTCTGCCAACTAGAACTTTAGTAGTTTTTGTTTCTATGATATATATCCTGGAGTTCTTTGGAACTTTGAGTCAGTGAATAGTTTCAAGTTATGATACTAAGAATATATGGCAATATAGACAGTTCTTGAGTTTCTTAGAGGGAAGTAATAGATACTTTTATTCCCCAGTTATAAAATATCCCAGGTGTTTGATTGTTGAATGTTATTGTGTTTTCAAAACCCATTATATCTCAGCAGTAGAATCTATCTCAGTTGTTACTTCTGAATAATGACTAACCTGGTGGTATTGGAAAGCTATAAACTGCATTTTCTTAACCTGCCCCAGAACTAAATACTCATCAGCTAGGATATATATAAAATTTGCAACGGGGTATTTAGGTGAGAGATAGGGGAAGTAGGGGATAAGACTAGAGATTTTAGAGACTTAAACATAGAGTGGCAAAAGATGTGTGATTCAGAATTCTGTAGTTCATTGATCTTGAAGCAAAATATCCTTTTTTTTTTCAGCTATTTCTTTGTGGTTTTGATCAATAGATTTCATTTCTACTCTCTTCCCACTACCATCCCCTCACAAATATTTATTTGGGTCACAGTTTCTCTATTTAGATATAAATAGAAAAGTGATGTTCGTATTGCTTTGGTTACAGTTGTGGCTAATGAAATGTTTTCAATAAATTCCATTTTGCTGCATCTTCTTTTGGGTTATCTCCCAAGGTCTGTTTGTATCTACAGTCCTTTTGTTTGACAAGGTGGAGTGCCTTCTCCCAGAATCTTATCAGATGGTATCTGTTAGGCTCCAGAACCAATATGCTTTTCTTTTAAAAGTCTTACAGATGCACTTGCAGGAATGTGGGGAAGGGCTCAGGGTTTCTGAAAGGAGTGCTGACATAAACAAACACCATCAAATGAAACTGCACAGGACCATTTGTAACTGAACCTTTACTCCCAAATTCACTGTTTTTCTTTTGCTCATCTTGAATCCAGGCTGTTCCATGGATTCTCTTTCTTCTTGAGTTTTCTCTGTGGAATCAAGTAATCTCCCATATGACATCCTAATAGCCTGCCCTGGCTCATGAGGGCTCTCCTGACTCCCCATCTTTCCAGGCTACACTGTGCCTTTGTTTTTCTCTCACGGAGCCTGGATTTCATAATGTAGGACAGTTAGCAGTATTCAGCCCATATCAGGCAATTCTCCTTTGTTCCCAGTTTTCTGTTTACCTTTGATTCTGGTGTTCAGAGGTGTTGTGGGGAAGCTTTGTGCTGGATCTCTTTCCTGTTTCCTTGGAAGCCTCTCTTTCAGAATTAATCTCTGTCCTGATTTCGTAACCAAACCAACACTTCCATGCATACCCTCTGTTTTATGTCCATATCATTTATTGAATCACAGTTCTATATTTCATTAACATTCTGGAATAAAATCATTTTCAGCTAATTTTTGGTGTTACATCAGTCTTTAGAATCACTGATAGCCCACTAGCCAGCAACTGTTTATTGTATTCATTTGTGTGTTGCATTGATTATAATTCATAGTTTCAAGTACCATTATTTCATTTTTCCTTCTATGTGCTATCTTTCTGACCTTGTCTGTGATACAAGATGTTGCATCCAGGACAAGAAAAACTCAGCTCTTTCCAGAATCTCACCACTTGTACATTACATAGTTTCTGAGAAACTCTCTCTAGGAGGCAAACTGAAGAAAGACACTCATCTCATCTGACAAGCGCTGCCCATTGAGGGGCGAGCTTGACAAATATGGTGTGAGTTTAAAATGGTCATTTATGTTGAACTAGAGTCTATCTCAGAGGTTGTGCCAAAGCATATGGTAGAACCACAGGTCCACTCCTAGTGATGGTGTAAGGAAGAAGAGGAGTCAAAGTAAAGACCTAGAACATCTTTATCTGCTAAAGTGTTGCTTGGGAAAGTCCTTGCTGGCTTGACTCTGATAGGCTACCTGTTAGACACTCTGACAGCAGCACTACATACACTTCAGTCATTGCTTTCACACTAAGGAGAGTAAATTGCATTATGTTAGAACAAATTATTTGATGTCTATCTCTTTCTCCAGAGAGATAGCATCAGGAGAATAGACACCATGTCTCTTCTTCATCATTTTATCCCTGGAGCCTAGAACATTCTTTAGGAATGGATTAGGGACTTCGTGTGTACCTGCTGAATGAGTGAATGATTGAAAGAAGGAAAATGGTCCCCCGCTCTCCTGTCTAATTAGGAGGGATTTCCACTAAATGGCCCTGTCTCTTGTTCTGGGCCTTATTCTTTTTTTTTTTTTAATTACTTAATGAATTTTATTACTTTTATAGGTGTACAAAAAATCATCACAACCAAATTTTATAGCATTTCCACCCCAAACCCTCGGGGGCCTTATTCTTATTTAATAAAGTAAAGTTAAGTACCTTGGTTAGGCAGAGGATGTGATTGACCCACATTCCCTGATTTGGTAGAGGTAATATGTCAACAGTCCTAAGCAAACAGAATCTCTTTCTTGAGCAGTGCATAGCAGTGACTCTGATTAAGCATGTTTGCTCTGTAGCCTCGATATTTCTCACCGGTGTACTGGTCCAGGATCTAACTCGAGGAGAGGAAGTTCATTGCTGTCACATTTCTAAACCATATCACCCAGTATATTTTTCACAAAAATTAAGATAAACAGTTTGATCCTAATCTTTGTGGTTCCTTTTTCTCCTCCTCTTAACTGGTTTTGAAAATGCGCAAGAAATAGGGATCTTATTTCCTGGGCTACCTAAAACCCCAATGGCTCCTATGCATAGAAAGCCTCCAGGAAAAATCAATATACACACATCCTAAGGTTGAAAAGTTTTGACTCCAAAGAAGAGGAAATGAGATTCAAGACTGAAAATAGAAGAATAAAGCTTTGAAACCGAAACATTTTCCCTGGAGTTTGAGCATTGTTGAACCTCCTGAAATTTGTGTAAAGTGTTCTCTGTAGAGGATCCAGAAGTTTCCTTAGATTTTTCAAAATAGTCTTTGAATATGTATTTTAAAGAACCCTACACCATCCCTGAGTCTATCATCTGACATGTGGAAATTAGGTCCTACCTTTCCATCTTTCTAATCACCTAAAATGGTCTTGCTGTTCTCCTCGGAGCTCGGCTTGAGCCCAGTCCATCTCCCCAGGAAGCCCGCTCTTCCCTTTCCACCCTGTAGGCATCCCACCCTCCTCTGGCCCCCCTGGGCCCTCACAGAGGGTCTTTATCTCCTGTTCTCTTTAAATAAAGTGTAAGCTCCCGAGAGCAGGAGTCAGGATGTTCAATAGGTGTTCTATGTCACGCAAGTTGCTGGCACATAGCAATCATTTCTGAATGCCGACAGTATTTTCATAGCCAATCTGTTACTTGCCCCAGTAGGAGCCCTGGAGGGAACTCATTAGCTATATCTTTCAGAGGAAGAAAGAAAATCAGATAAGTGAGTTATTTTTCTCAAAATCATCAATCTAGGAAACATCAGAGTTGGGATTCAGACTTAGGTCTCTTGACTCCTAGTTCAGTGTTTCTTCCACTCCACTTTCTGAGCTTCCCTCAGAAAGTCTGGACTCAAATGTGCATTGGAATTCTTCTCTACAGAAGAAATGTCTTTGTTTAGAAACACTCCTGAAGGGAAGGGTCTGATATTTACCCTCTGGTTTATGGAGGGAGAAGGATGGGAGCAAGAGAAAATTGACTTTCCTGCATAAACATTGAAGAGAATTTTGAGCTGGGTGTGGCTACCCCCCCAAATGACTGAATTTTTGCAAGAGAGAGGGTGGCATTAGACATAAATGTGACCAGTGGAAAAAATCCCTAAAGAAGGTTTGGCAGAAATATTTTTGAAGAACAAGGTTTAATTTTTCTGTCTTAAGTTTATCACCTCTTATTCGCAGTTCAACTGTTTGATAAAATTTCACTACATGAAATTGCCCTGAAGACCCCTTTTTGGAGGAATCAGGGAAAAGTGGTGCTGTTACCTTTTGAGTCAATGGACCAGAGAGGAGAGCACAGGGGGTGGAGGAGAGCAGGGGGTACAAAAGAAGTCAGTGGGGAGAAGGTTCAGAAGGACAAGGAAATGGGAATAAGAGATGGCACAGAATGTCAGCCCTGGGGGTTTGCCAGTGTACTGGAGAGAGCCCTGGACACCCCTACCCCCAGGATGAAGGCTAGAAGCTAAAGCCAATTTTATTTTGATCTTCAAAGTCAGGGTAACTCTGTTGGACATCTGGGTGCCAATAAACTGACAGTAGCCCTCCCTTCATTTTCAGAATAAAGAGTGGAGGTGGATAATAAAAGGAGTATGGTGTTCCATAAAAAAAAAAAAAGGAAGACTTTTTCAGTTTCCCAAAGTCCCTCCACCTTTTGAAAGAGAGAAGGTATTAGCCAGCTGAAAATATTCCTGGTGATGACAGTTGAGTCATTTGCTGAAGCGCAAATTTGATAGCATTTAAAATGCATGGGCTTTATCTCCAGAGCAGGCATGTGGAAGCTCTCTATGCCTCTTAACAAACTCCAGGCTTCGGTTTCCTGTGAAGAAATGTTCCTGGGCACAGAAGATAGGTGACAATGCACTCATTGTAATCTCTGAAACAAAATCCCATTATCTTCTAACTTGGCTGTTCGTATGAATAACAGAAATAGAAAGGGGACAGGAAGTGAGTGGGTGAAAGCCAAACACATTTTCCACCGGCTGATGGCCAGCAGAACCTGCAGAACAACGCTGCATGTGGCTCCTTGTCTTTCTCAACAATCCAGGGCCACTGCATGTGTAAGCGGGGCTCAAGGACAGAGAAACGAAACACCAAGGCCTTTTACCAGGAAGCAGCATTTATTCGTGCCGGCACTGGCTCTGCGGATTTGTATCCAGAGGCTGAGCCTGGGATGTAGTGGGGCCCTGCCTTATATACCCCACTTGTTTTTCCCCCTACATTGAAGTTTCTTTGTTCCCCCTTATCAGGTATACTATAAATTTTAGGCAGACAACTATAGATGAGCCTGAGCTCAAGGATATAGTTATACTACATTACTACAGAACTATGCATGTGTGTACAGATGTTGGCTGCACTGCACATCTTCTTCCATTTGAGCTGGGAGGGCGCGCCCCCTCCCACTGCCAATGTAGGTCCTGTGGCTGCTGACAAGGACCCAGGGAAGCCAGAGCCAAGGCTCCATTAAATGTAGTGGGAGGGATTCTTGGTGCCTGTCTGTCTCCTCATTCCCAGAGGCCGAAGTTGGGGGTCCAGGTGATATTCATAGCAAAGTATCCAGCACATCTGAGGGATATTGCAGTGGACCTCCAATCATGAGCTCAAATCCAAGTCAAGGATGGAAGCGTGCCTCTTCTCCCAGGGACTGACGTCATCAGGTCAGGGAGTTCTCCATCTCTTTGAAATTAACAGTGATGCTGCTTCCACCAGGGCCATCCTGCCGCCTGTACTCCTCCTACAACCAGCTGCCCCTGCTCACTGGAGGGCAGGCACCGTGTCTAAGGGCTTTTATACACCATCTCGTTTAATCTTGGTAAAAACCTCAGGAAATGGACACTGTCGTTACTCCAGTTGGACATATGAGAAAACTGAGACTCAAACATTTAAATGACTGATTTCCCATGTGAGAGAATTTCTCAGGAAAATACAAGGAAATTAGTGTAAGATTTGAGAGGAAGTATTGAATGACATCTACGAGTAAAGGTTTTTTCATCAGAAAAATCTGAGTTGAAATTCTAGCTCTGCAGCCTGTTGGTGGGGTATAAGCATGGGCAAGTTATTCAACTTATCTTAGGCTCAGTTTTTCCATCTTCAAAATGAGGGTAATAATAGAACCTATTCAAGTTCTACTACATTGAAAGTGATCAAAAATGTTATTCAATCTTCTTGCTATTGTTAAGTAATAGTTATTTATTTATTTATTTTTTGCTGGCAAATCAGAAAGTCTTGATATATGTCTCTGACTCTAGTAAAATCCTCTTTTGGTAATGATTCCCTTTAAAGATTCTCTCAAGATTTGAGCAGAAGGTCGCTCTGGAAAAGCATTCTTTTTCCATGTTTAGGAGGTGGTGGTAAGTGATCAAATGATTTGGCCTCAGTCCCACTAAGTTTCACCATTTTAATCTCTGCTTATATGACCAGAGTTGTTACTCCAGAGCATAGCTGAAACTGATGGAGTTTACAAAAAGGACATTAATAACTATTGCATCAATAATCTATGGTTGCATAACCAAATACCTCAAACTTAAGACTAAAATAGGAGTTCCTGTTGTGGCTCAGTGGTTAATGAATCCAACTAAGAACCATAAGATTGCAGGTTTGATCCCTGGCCTTGCTCAGTGGGTTAAGGATCCGGCGTTGCCGTGAGCTGTGGTGTAGGTTGCAGACGCGGCTCGGATCCTGTGTTGCTGTGGCTGTGGTGAGGGCCGGCAGCAACAGCTCCTGTTAGACCCCTAGCCTGGGAACCTCCATATGCCACGGGTGCGGCTCTAGATAAAGGCAAAAAGACAAAAAAAAAAAGACTAAAATAAACTGTATTATTGGTCCCCTCCAGCCTTATAACAAGGACCTGCTTTCAGGACTGAATGTGATTGATTCATCTATTATCACTGTGGTAGTTTTTGCTAACTGAAATTGCAATGTAATTATTACTTTTTGTTAATTCTGTTACCATTTTAGAGATTACCTTTTAGCTTTAATTAATAAAGAAATGGCTTACTATAATACTTACTCTTGCCTAACATGCCTTTTTAATTAAAATTATAAACTAGGCATCTTTCCAAACTTCTCTCTCTATATATGTGTTTATATAAATATTAATATGGTTAACGGCGTATATAATAAATATTTCATATTTTTAAGATCTAATATTTCATTTGTATAGTGGTGCTAAAACATATTTAACTACTCCCTTAATAATGAGCATTTAGATTTTTGCCATTTTTAAAATTAGAATAAACCGGTTGTAATGAATGTCTTTTTACATGTAACTTAATACACTTACTTGTTATGATTATTTCTTAGAAATGGGAGAGTTGAGCCAAGGAATACACACAATTTATGAAACTGATTCTATCAGCTTGCTCATCAAATAATTTTAGGGATTCATACTCCCAAGACTTGTGTGTGAGAAAAAGATCATCCCTTTTCTCCCAGCTTTCATGTGATTTACTTTAAAAATCTAAACAATTTAATTTCCTTGCAGCCTGAGAGCAGCCCTGCTGAGAATGTCATAAGCCAGGACTCCTTGGAGACAGAGAGGAGAGAAGTCAGAAAAGTAATAGAATTAAAAGCCCAGTTCCCTGTGCTCTGTGGAAAGACAGCCTTTTTGCTGCAGGTCAGGCCTCAGAGGTCCCTCCAGGGCCAGGTCAGGGCTCACAGAGGGGCCTCCGAGGCCAAACTCTGCTGACACCTAACCCCTGCAGGAGGACATTTTCCAAAGCTAACTCCAATCGTGCATCATCTTAGGAGGACCATAATGTCCCAATACAGCCCGGTTTCCTGCAGAGAAACCATCATTTTCACTCCAACCTGATCAGTGCTTCATGCTTTGGGATTAACGTAACCTGACAAAGAAGTCCTTATTGGTTCTTTGACAAAGTGAACAGAAATGTTCCAGGAACTCAACATGGACACAACTTTTCCTTCAGCTAAAAACCCTAAACTCTCTCTCATTTACTCATTGTTTTTCCCAATAACTCTTTTCTAGTTATACTTAGAATGCTGCAGTAGAAAATAGTTAAAAGTACTTTGATGTTTGGCAACTTTTCTGAATAGTACAAGAAAAGGCTTTTTTATGTCTGTGTTATGCTCTAAGGATCGTGATTAGTGCCTGAAGGAACACCAGGGATGATTTTGTGAAGGCTTTGCCTGGAAGCTTAATTCCGAGGGAATGCATACATGAGGCCTGAGTGGTCTGGAATCTTCTGGAAGTGGATGTTGTAGAGTTTCAACCATTTTCTCTTCTAGACAAGGGGAAACGACTGTGGAAGCAACCAGCCAACTCCGGGCACTTTCCAACTTCTGGATCTTACACGGATTCTTTGTTATAATAATACCTTATTTCTTCATACTTGGATGCAAAAGTTTTATGGCCTTTCATTTATATTATTCATCCATAACAGAACAAGAGGTGTCCTTAGAAATAAATCTTCTAATTCAAATTTCTCCTTTGGAAAAACAGTGGCCTGGAAAGAGCATGATAATTGCCTAAGCTCATATGCATCTTGTGGGTAAGAGACTCTGAACCAAAGTGCTTTTGCTTTTTGTTTGTTTGTTTGTTTGTTTGTTTCACTTTTTAGGGCCACACCCATGGCATATGGAGGTTCCCAGGCTAGGGGTCAAATTGGAGCTGCATCCGCCGGCCTACACCACTTCATCTCCAGATCCAAGTCATGCCTGCAACCTACAACCATAGCTCACGGCAACTCTGGATCCTTAAACCACTGAGCGAGGCCAGGAATCAAAGCCGTGTCCTCATGGATACTAGCTGGGTTCATTATTGCTGAGCCACAACGGGAACTCAGACTGAGCCTTCTGACTTATGGTAAGGGGTATTTCCTCTGTTTCCTTTTTCAAGCTCTTTGGCGGATTCATTTTCAGGCCTATTTCTAAGTACTCCTTAGGCATCAGGCACAGTGATCAGCACTTTGCAGTTTATGAAAATTCTTACAACAGTTCTATTAGCACCATTATCCTAGTTTTATAGGTAAGGAAAGTAGATTTTAGAGAGGTTTTATAAATTGCTGAGTATGATGTATTAGTTTTCTATGGCATCCATAACAAATTACTGCAAACTTAATGACTTAAACAATGCAAATTTATCATCCTACTGTTTAGTAGCTCACAAGTCTGAAACAGGTCTCACTGGGCTAAAATCAGGGTGCTGACAGCACTGTGTCCTTTCTGGAGGCTCTGTATGGGTGTCTGTTTTCTTGCCTTCTCTAGTTTCTAGAGGCATCCACATTTCTTGGCTCATGAGACCCTCTCCTTTTAAGGACTCACGTGTTGAGGTTAGGCCCACCTGGACAATCTAGGATAATCTCTTCATCCATAAAGTTTGTAATCCAGTTGCAAATTCCCTTTTGCCTCCTAAGGTAATACACTCACAAGTTAGGGTACGACCCTACTTGGGAGGGAGTCATTATTCTGCCTTCCACAGTCTACCCTCTGATCCCCATAGGTACACATCGGTCCCACAAGCAAAGCACATTTTTCTCATTTCAGATTCCCCCAACTCATTACATGGGAGAAGCTGGTATATGGCAGGGCTAGATCTATGATGCCAACGTCCTGTTAACCGCCGACCAGTTGCTTGTTCTGCCATTTTGCTTTAATACAGGAGTGTGATTTTCTTACTGATTTGCATGAGCTCTTCAAATTACAGTAAGTTAAACTGTAAGCTCTATGAAGGCAGGAAAACCGTATTTTGTTAATCATTCTGTCCCAGTGCCTATCACACAGTGAGCACTCAAAAACTTGCAAAGTGAACGAATGCCAAAGAAAACAAATCTCTATGTAAAACAATGACAGCCATAAGCAGTGGATGAAGACATATAAAATCACTACAAAAATACATCTTTCTTGTTCCAAAAAGGCTTGTATCATTTCCAGTGTTTTTTAGAGCCCCTTGAAATAGGTTAAAATTTCATCAGAGCCCAGGTTGTCCTTCCAGGTAAACTTGTACAACTGCTTGTGCTCCATCTGGGTTTTAATTGCCAGTAAATGTCTTTTCAGGCATGTGATTCCTGCCGATATTGACTCCTAGCCTATGGATTCTGTTTCAGGTTTAAGTATAACCATTAAGCTTACAGATTACCAAGTATTTGTTATTCTTGGTACATGAAGGTGCATTCTGGGTGTAAGCATCCTGATTGTTTTGGTAGATAGAACAGTCTCCTGTAGTTTTTCCTCAACTTTCTCTCCATGATGACAGTTCCAAAGGAACATAAGAGAAAACAGCATCATTTTTTCAACAAAGGTATTTAAAAAATAATTTGGCTTAAAAGAGCAGTAGCCAGGTCCGAGAGTCAGAATAGGGATAGAAACAGGGGATTTTATCATAGTTATGAAAATGTTCTAAGTGTTCTAAAATTGGATTTTGGTGATGGTTGCACAACTGAATAATTTCTCTAAAAACTGTTGAATTGCACCCTTAAAATAAATGAATATATGGTAAATAAATTATACTTCAATAAAGCTGTTGAAAATAATGTGCCTCAGTGGAACAGGATAGAAAGCCCAGAATTAAATCCACACATCTATAGTCAACTAATCTATGATAAAGGAGCCAAGAATATACATTGGACAAAAGACAGCCTCTTCAATAAGTGGTGCTGGGAAAACTGGACAGCTACATGGAAAAAAATGAAACTAGACCACTTCCTAACACCATGCACAAAAATAAACTCAAAATGGATTAAAGATCTAGATATAAGACCAGAAACTATCAAACTCTTAGAGGAAAATATAGGCCAAACATTCTCTGACATAAATGATAGCAACATCTTCTCAGATCCATGTGTCAGAGTAAGGACAATAAAAAGAGAAATAAACAAATGGGACTTAATTAAACTTCAAAGTTTCTGCACAGCTAAGGAAACCCTAAACAAAACGAAAAGACAACTCACAGAATGGGAGAAAATATTTGCAAATGATTCAACTGACATGGGATTCATCTCCAAAATTGGCAAAAAGCTCCTACAGCTCAACGCCAAAGAAACAAACAACCCCATCCAAAAATGGGCAGAGGATCTAGGCAGACAGTTCTCCAAAGAAGACATGCAGATGGCAAATAAACACATGAAAAGATGTTCAACATTGCTCCTCATTAGAGAAATGCAAATCAAAACCACTGTGAGGTACCACCTTACACCAGCCAGAATGGCCATCATCAAAAAGTCTACAAACAATAAGTGCTGGAGAGGGTGTGGAGAAAAAGGAACCCTATTACACTGTTGGTGGGAATGCAAATTGGTGCAGCCACTGTGGAAAACAGTATGGAGATTCCTCAGAAAACTC
>PVHT021183518.1:5185149-5199788 GCA_004024745.2 Catagonus wagneri
GGGTCATGGAAACAACCTAAATGCCCATCGACAGAGGAGTGGATAGGGAAGATCTGGTACATACACACAATGGAATGTTACTCAGCCATTAAAAGGAACGAATTACCAACATTTATAGCAACCTGGATGGACTTAGAAATTATCATGCGAAGTGAAACCAGTCAGACAATTAGACAGCAACACCCAATGCTACCGCTTACATGTGGAAACTAAAAAGACACAACGAACCTTCTTACAGAACAGACAATGACTCACAGACTTTGGAAAACCTTGGTTTTTCAAATAAGACAATCTGGGGGGTGGGGGGATGCACTGGGGGTTTGGGATACAAAATCTGTAAAATTGACTTGTGATGATTTATGTACACCTATAATTGAAATAAAATCCATTAAAGTAAAAAAAAAAGAATTAAAAGAGGAGGCCGTCTCAAAAAAAGCCTCACAGAAAAAAAAATAATAATAATGTGCCTATCATCCACTCAAAAGCACTGTCCGCATATCTTATGTAAATGTAATTTTTTTTTTTTACAGAGCCATCTTTAAGTACATCCCTTATACTGAGACTCAAGCTTCTTCAACTGTTTCTTGGGCTATTAATAAGCAGAGCTGAATACGGTCACACTTAGTTGCTCTAGAAATAAACACATCATGCTTGTTTGCCTTGTTCTTCTCAAACAATTTAAGAACAAATAGATATTCATTCTTAATCTTCACAAAATCCTGATATTTGTTTGAATTTATCTTACATCTATGGGAGTAATGATTTTGATATGATTCTGAAGAAAAACGCAGGCACTTTTTTAAATGCCCTACAATTCATTTAGAAATAGTCATTTTAACTTCCCCTCCATCAGTGTACCGTTAAGAGATGAATCTGTTTCCTATGTCAGAGTTTAATATGCTGGTGTATACACAGTAGGCAGGTAAACAGAAGGAGAAAACTACATACTTATCAGCTTCTTAGCATTTGTAAACATAAACATCAATCACATAAATACGCTTCTTGGCAAATATGCATAACATCAAATATAGAAATGTGTACATGACTGCAAATATAATGATTCTCTAAATGATTACTAGGCTTAAAACAATTAAAAATTCATTTTGAAATTGATGGAGTCCTTGTTTGCTGGAGGATTCCTTGCTCCTCAGAAAAAGACAGGCCATCTCATCCTTAGTATATGGTACAGTTTGGTACATACAGAGTCTCCATGTTTGGTTCCTATTTGAACCAGGGAGGGGAGCTCCAGCCCATGACCACATTCATTGTTCCTGTTCCCCAGTCTGATGTTGCTTCCCCTCGAGAATCATTGACACACCTTGTAGTGGCTATAAAAGTCCAGGTTCCAAAACTTCTGATTCAGGATCTCCGAGGTGGGGGCCCAGGAATTTGTACATTTAACAAGAGCTCCATGTAATTTTTATGCGTGCTAATATCTGAAACATCTCATCTGAGATCTTGCCCATATTTGGAAGATTCAGTTGGACTCTTCAGATTCATTAATATTCCAAGAAAAAGTGTTTCAAAGCAGTGTTTCTTAAGCTTTAATGTGTCTCTGGTTCACCTGGGGCTCTTGTTAAGATGCCGAGTCTGATTTTGTAGGTCTGGAGATAAGTCTTCCGTTTCTGCATTCTAACAAGCCCAGGTGATGCTGATGCTACTGGTCCATGGACCAGACTTTGACTAATGGGGCTTCAGAACGTATCTGTGTCATGCTGGTACACCTCCTAGAGGACAGAGAACAATGCTGCAATAAAAACCTTTCTGTGCAGATGTTCTGCCAGTTTGAGTGGGGAGCAAGTGCACTTCTGGGGACTTGGGTTAGATGTAGGGTTTAACAGGATATCCTTTCTTGGGATGTGGAGAGTGGAGTCAACGGATGGACAAAAATCACTGTGGAAAAAGCAGGAGATGGAGAACCTGGGGACAGAGCCATTTGCAAGTTCACCTGATCATAAATATAAGGGGCAGAGAAATAGAGCACATAAACAATAGAAATAGGGATGGTAATGGAGAACAAGTCAACGTATCTGGAAAGGACAAGTGGCAGAGCCCCAGGGGTTCCCTGAAGGGTCGGGGGTAGATGCTGGGGTGGTTTATAGAATGCCTGCAAGTTCACGTGGGTAGGGAGGAAGCCACCATGGATTAAACATCTTCAGCTCAATCCTGGCTGCATAATATCTATATTTTTATTGGGTCATAAATTAATTTTTAATGATCTATCCTAATTATATGAAGCAGTCATTCCCAAACTAAAATATGCTTAAGAATCACACAGACAACTTGTTAGAATTAGGTTGCTGGACTCCATGGTCTGCGATTCTGACTCCAGTAGGTCAGGGATAGGATCTAGGAATCTGTATTTTCACTGAGCATACCAAGGGGTTATGTTGCAGGTGGTCCGTGGAGCCCATTTGGAGAGAAAGGAGCTGGTAACGATAAAATCATCAATAAGATTGTTTAGTCCTTCACTGGTTGAAATTCAGAGCATGATTTGTCCTGCAGGAAAATTGGTGTAGTGGCGGCTAACTGGAATAATACAGAGTATAAATGAAATGAAATGAAATAGTGTTGGTTGTGTCTTTAACAGGCAAGGCTATCTTGGTCAGTTCTTTACCTAGTACCTTAGTTTATCTGTATGAATTCCCCTATATGCAATAATAACTACTGTGTGGGTGTGTTTATAATTTTACAGCCATTAAGTTCTCTTCTATAGTCATTGTCTCGTTTACTCTTCAGAACAATCTATAGAGTAGGTATTGTTATTTGGCCTCATTTTAGAAGTGAAGACTCAGACTCAGAGACACTGAGGAATTCGTACAAGATTACATAACAGATGTGATCTGACCCCAGACCTTACACTCTGACCACCTTGCCGTGCTGTCCTGCTGATACCGGCTGGAAGGGTCAGCAAGCCACTTCCTTCTCTTCCTCTCACAGCATATATTAATGTGAGTTTTGTTCTCAGGGCTGATTTTTCTGTGCAAAAGAAATTATTCAGCAGTAATCCTGGAGTTTCTGTTGTGGTTCAGTGGGTTAAGAATCTGAAGGATCCAGGTTCGATCCCTGGCCTTGCTTAGTGGGTTAAGGATCCGGCATTGCCACAAGCTGAGGCGTAAGTTGCAGATGTGTTTCTAGGCCAGCAGATGTAGCTCTAATTCAACCCCTGGCCTGGGAATTTCCATATGCCTCAAGTGTGGACAAAAAAAAGAAAAGACAAAAGAAAAGAAAAGAAAAGAAAAGAAAAGAAAAGAAAAGAAAAGAAAAAAGAAAAGAAAAGAAAAGAAAAAAGAAAAGAAAAAAGAAAAGAAAAGAAAAGAAAAAAGAAAAGAAAAGAAAAGAAAAGAAAAGGAAAGGAAAGGAAAGAAAAGAAAAGGAAAGGAAAGAAAAGAAAAAAGAAAAGGAAAAAGAAATTATGTTTAAGAAAAAAATCTAGAACAGTAACCCTGGTTTCAGATATTAATAATTTTTTATGGTTACATATTCAAAAATCTATTTCTTCCTTAACCTTTTAAATTCACTTACAAATATTATTATACTATTTATATACTTTGCATATTTAACAATCAGTTTGAGTCCTAACAACTTCATTAAGTTCCCTTTATATTTCAAGCTGTATTTATGGGTTTAATATATCTAGTTACATTTAGAAGTACACCAGTTGTCCAACTTACAAATAAAACCTTCTCAAGTACTTAAGTAGCTCATAAATCTAATAAATTAAGTTTATAATTATGGCTAATTTGAATTCTCTTAAATATTCCAGTGCTGTGAATATATATTTGGAAAAAATTCAGTTTTGAAAGGTCTAAGTTAATCTTTCAATTGTGCATTTTAAATTGAAATTACAAGTCTCATCTGCAAGAAAATCGGCCAAATTTTGTAAAAGTTACAAAATTCTTCTTAAATATAAAAATGTTTAAAATGTCATTTGAAAATATATTTGCATATTTAATTCTAAGTCACCTTGGTTAAAAGATGCTTATCTACTAATTACACAATTCATTGTAAGTGAATTTAGGAGATTCCTTTCCTAGCGGTAGGGTTGAACAACAAAAGACTTTGCCAAAATGCCTGGATTTTTCATTAGCAATAATATCCAGTCCTGGACTCTCTTTATATCTGTAACAAGGCCTCCCAAATTTAAAGGAGTCAGTAACACAGCCCTTTTTTTTATTTGGCGCACCCATAGCATGCAGAATTTCCTGGGCCAGGGATCGAGCCCACGCCACAGCAGTGACCATGCCGGATCCCTAACTGCTAGCCCAGTGGGGAACTCCAGCTCTCATTTTTTATAAAGTACTCTTGACTTAGTTATTCTGGCCACTCAAGTAAATCTTCTTCTCCACCCAGTTGCAATTTTTGCATTTTTGGCTTTTAAGACATTTAAGCAGAGTTCCCATCGTGGCTCAGCAGTTAACGAACCCGACTAGCATCCATGGGGATGCAGGTTTGATCCCTGGCCTCAGTCAGTGGGTTAAGGATCCAGCATTGCTGTGAGCTGTGGTGTAGGTCGCAGATGTGGCTTGGATCCCGTGTTGCTGTGGCTGTGGCATAGGCTGGCAGCTGTAGCTCTGATTCAACCCTTAGCCTGGGAACCTCCACATGCTGCACGTGTGCCCCCCCCCCAAAAAAAGACATTTAAGCATCTTCTAGTCTAATTCAAAAGATCTTCTAGCATGACTCAATTTAATTTTTTTAATGTTTTCTTCTTCTGTCCAAGGACAACATAGATATTGAAATTATTTCTGATTGACTTTGAGTTGTATTTTTTGACTTTGTCTCAGAGACAACCCCAGAGCTCAAGATCTTTGTTCAGCGTGTTGGATACCAATCAGTAAAGTGACAAGAACCAGATGAGTGATGTGAATGTCACCTTTATTACTGGGAAGGCTGGACTGGAGAACAGAGCCTGTGGCTGCAGCAATGCTTCTTTCCAATTTCTTTCCCTGCCCCCTTCTGAGTCAAGACCTTGGACACTCCATCAGAGGGAGGGCCTGAAAAGCAGGAGCTTGCTCAGCTAGCTACGAGATAAGTTAGGATTTCAGAGCCTCAAGAGCAGGAAAGAGAGCAAGCCCATCAATGGTATTTTAAATATTAACTCCAGAAACATTGTGCTCACCAAAGAGATACATATTCCTCCAGAAGGTGAAGATTTTTACCCTAGATAAGAATTGCATTTATAGGAATAAGTGAAATGCCAGGGCATTAGGGGTCCTCCTAAAAGTTTGGAACAGTGACTGGGAAAAATAGTTACTAGACTACTTTGAAAATTAGAAATTTCTACTCAACTGTAAGCTACCTTGATGGTCATGTCTAGAAGCCTCTGAATGTTGGAGTTGTGTCAGGGGAATTATTCAGGTTGAATTCTTTACTGGAAAGTGATATTTACTGTTCCCTATGCTTTGAATGACAATTTGAATGTAGTGGATAAACAAAAAGGACAGGAGAGGTGACACATTGAAATGGATGAGGAAGCCTACTTAATGTAATATCAACAAATATGAATTATTTGGATTATCCACAATTTTTCTGCTCCAGTAGTGTTGAGAGTTGACTATGGAAATTTTTATTTAGCGATGGTTTTTAATCTCCAGGATTGCCATAAATCAGTGGGAAGGCTGGCTCATGCTTTTTGCCTGACTCATTTTTAACTGTATAAGATTGTTGGAACTTTGGAGAATTGAGTGAGCATGATTTTTTTTTTTTTAAGATTCCAAAACTCGCGTCCTTTGCAAAATGTCTGCATTGTAACTCTCTGGCAAGTCTACAGCCAGCCCCTGACTTGAGTTTCTCTCCTTGAAGGAAAAGGCATTGAACATTCCTCTAACCCTGTTTTGTACACCTAGCATGGTACCCAGGAGATTGAGTAAGATAAAAATACCTACCTCCCTGGTTCAAGCCACAGGGCTGTTTTTCTTGGAAAATCATCATCATCTCCTAACTGGTCTCTCTGCTTTCAGTCCTGGTCCTTACAGTCTATTTCCCAGATAATTATTGTATTATTCTATCTATGACATAGAATATTAAATAAATATAATTATTGTATTAGATAGAAACCAGAATAATTATTTCAGGATATGAGTAAGAAAATGCCACTGACCTACTCAAAACCCCCCAAACCTTTTTTTCTCCAAATTTCAAAATCCCTATTTAACATGATTTGTAAACTATATGAAATCTGGTCCCTGGCTACCTCTCCGTTGTAATTTCCTGTTCTTCTCTTTGCTTAATTTTCCCAGCCATGCCCACCTCATTTACTATGTCTAGAGTTCGGTGAGCAAGCTTTGTTCTAGCGATTCTTGCTCGTTAGCTCATGACTTAGTTCATCACGGCACCTAGGTGTTTGTTCAAATATCTTTTCATCAAAAAGACCCACTGTTATGAGATACATTTTGTCCCCCTAAATTCTTAAGTTGAAGCCCTAACCCCCAGTCCCCCTGAATGTGACTTTATTTGGAGATAAGGCCTTTAAAGAATTAATTACATTAAAATGAGGCTAGTAGAGTGAGTTTTAGTTTGACCAGACTGACGTTCTTTTAAGGAGAAATGTGGACAGACACAATGGGTCAGAGTGCACAGAGAAAAGACCGTGTGAGGACGCACTGAGAAGGTGGACATCTATACCTCAAGGAAAAAAGACTTAGAACAATTCAACCCTGCAGCACCTTGACCTTGGGCTTCTTGCCTCCAGAACTGTGAGAAAATAAGTTTCTATTGTTTAAGCCTCCCACTCAGGTGCCTTGTTTTGGCACATGTAGCAAACTAATACACTTCTCCTGACCACTCAGTCAAGAGTGTGTTTCATCCCCCTTAACTTTAATTTCTTCCATACTGCTTATTCTGTGATATTGTATTATACATTTATCTTCCTTTACATTTATTTTCTGGCCCCACACTTATACATAAGTTCCATGAAGACTGGGACTTTACCAGGCTCTTTGTTACAATGACAAGCACAGTGCCTGGCACATAGCAGATGCTCAATACACAATAATAAATAAATGGATAGACTAGGTTGTTAAGATTTCTTGCCTCCCTGGTCTTTCTCTGCCTATCCATATTCCATCTCTGTGAAGCCTTCCCTGACTCCCACAGACCCTCCTAAATTTCTGCAAACCCCCTACCTCTAGGTCTTTCCCCCTACCTCTAGCCCCTCCCTTTTGGGACCTGATCACTCCAGATTTCTTGACTGTTCAGTAATGAGGTTTTTTCTTGTGTTTATTATTTTCCCCCAGCTAAAGCAGATTAACTTGAAAGGGTGTTTTGCGCTTGGCCCAAAGGGCTGCACATCTCTATACTTACGGCTAATGTACATATTTGCAGCCATTTTCCTGGCACTTGAATTGCAGTGTCTGCTCAATCCTGATCCTGCTGAGTGAGCCTGAGGGGAGGGCTGAGCCCAACGCAGCTAATGCTTGCCTAGCCCAGGAGACACAAACTCAGAAGAAAATACTAATCAATAACATCACCTCGCTTTGCTGAAAACTTGCAATTTTGATGCTCTAAGGACTGTGTTCATTCTAATAGCTGAGTGGTGTTGCCATACTCAGAATTGGGTCCATCTGCAGGGCTTGCCAGATTAAGACAGTGTGGATGACTGGGTTATTATTTGTAATGGAAGCATGGGCAGGGGCCAAGAATTTGTGCAAACTCTTCAGACCGGCATTCAAAGCCCTCCCCAAACTGCTTCTATGCCCTGTCTCCCACTGTTCTATGTGAAGCTTCTGTTTCAGTTCCAGCAGAATGTTTACTGCTTTCTGGGCACAACTTTGACTCTCCCATCTCTTACAGATGCCTTCCCATCTCTGATTCCTTTCTCCCTTGCTACAAGTAATTGGGTGAGAATAGATATTACCTTTGCTGCAATAGCAGCATATACTCTCCCGGCCCTCATTTTTATCTAAAGATGATACCCATCCTCCATACGTGTTCTTAGTTAATAACAATAAGTAGCTAACATTTAATAAGTAGTTACTATGTGCCACAAGCTATCCTTAGTTTTAACATGGGATAACATATTTGATTCTTATCATGATGCCATGATATAGTTAAAAGTATTATCTCCAGTTTAATGGTGAGGGAACAGGAACAGGGATGCCATTTCCACTTCTGCAAGAAACCTCTTCTGATCTCTCTTGTATGATCTAATTGCTGTCTTCATGAAACTTCAACAGGTCTTCTGCCACTTCACTTACTTGGTTTTGTATACTCTTGTCCAACTCATGCTGCTGGCCTATGAAGTCCTTAAGAGCAAAGGCCATAATTGATAAGCTTTCTAACCATCACATTACTTCTTGCTAGACATAAGTATTTAAGAACTGCTTCTTACATTGTCTTGAACTGTCTTCTTGGCCCTGGCATTCCTAGGTTTGCTGCTGAGAGTGTTTCGGACTCAAGATCTCAGTGCACGGGAGGGATACTAACATAATTCCAACCAGATCTTTGGCTGTGGTTTCTGGACATTGGCATTCCTTGGCCCAGAACTAAGACTGTTTCTCAAGAACAGACCCAACAAGCATCTCAGGTGTCACTGTCTCTCTTTGGTGTTGGAGGAGGCTGGGGATGGTTTCAAGAAAAGCAGCGGTGACAGAACATATCTGGGGAAACTAGGTTCCTCCCATCTGCTGGGCTCTGGGATGGAGGCATTAAACACATCTCTCTAAAACCCTCTCATGATTTTTACTCAGGTGTCAAGTCTAGCCCTGCTCTCCAGGAATATTCCTCTACCTTCATCTCTTCCTCTGATCTCTTCCAACACCAACATGTGTGCCATTCACAGGGCGTGAAGCACAGATGGCCCAGTGTGGCATTTAACTTTTCCTGGGTATGTATGTTTCATCTCTTAATCATAATTGAAAACTCCCAGAGACCAGAAGTAAAGCCTTATACTTCCTTTAAGTTCCATGGTTGGGTGTAGAGCTTGGAAAGCTACCTTGGTGATGGATCCACTAATCATTCATTACATGCCCACAGGCGCTATGTGGATCAGGTAAGTACCACTGAATCGGATGACTGTGCAGATAATGAAGTAAGCCAGGGTGCACCACAAGTATACCTGTGATAATTGAAGAGAATCTCTGGAAAGTGTTTGAAGTCTAATATGCTCTGGCCACTATGGAAATTGTCCATAAGTTGTAGACTGAGGCTTTAGAACTGTCCAGAAACCTGCTCACTTTGTCCAACTAATGAATTTCAGAGTCATGATTTGAATTCAAGTCTTTCAAAATTGCCTCTGCTTTTTACAGTCGTTATACTTACACTTAATTGTTAAAGGATTGTGGGACTGAAAACCAGCCATAAGTTTGCTGACAGAAGTAGAGAATTGAGCATTCCCAGAGCCCTGTCTTCTCTCCTTAGTGTTTTTTTCCTCAGAATACATCTGAACCAGGCTCCCATTTTCTTTAGTCCTTGGCTTTGTCAATGTGCAAAGCCATTTAAAATTAATTAAACTGATTCTTATCTTCAAACTGCTCCTGGATAATGCATTCGTAGTTGCCAAACGAGCTTTCCCAAAGGCATGGTAATGATATATTAGTTTTCCACTGTCCCCCCCTTTTTTTTTTCAGGTCCCATATTCTAGGCCTTCCATTTCCAAGAACAATAATTGTGGCTGCTTTTATCATGACATAGGAGGAAGCAAAATGTTCCATTCTCCAGAGAGATGGAATCCCCATTAGGCTCTAGTGACAATGATGCAGGCTTTGCTCTTTGTCTGAGAGCTTCTCTGAGACAGTGGTGGGACTTTTGCTCTTGGATGTGCTGAACTCACAGTCAGACATTATGACTGTTGAGACATTGTCTTCCATGGTGATTGATGGGAGCCTGGGTTACTGCAGTTATACAAGATAAAAAAGAAATGACAGATCCTGAAAAGCTTGTGAATACAATTTTATTTTATTTCGTGCCAAAGTGCCTTTGTATCATTATGTGAAACAATAAAAGCTATTGTATGCCCTAATTTGAAACCCTTCTCTATTATAAACATCCTTAGGGGTGTTACAGAACTATTTTGCTGTTTCATGTGTCATCTCATTTAAATCTTCCAACTGTAAAATAAGACTGAGGGGGAGTGCCTGCTGTGACCCAGTGGGTTAAGAATCTGACTGCAGTGACTTGGGTCACCATGGAGGTGTGGGTTCAATCCCCTGCCAAACATGCATGGTGGGTTAAAGGATCCAGTGTTGCTGCAGGTGTGGTGTGCGTTGCTGCTGTGGCTCAGATTCAGTCCCTGGCCTGGGAACTTCCATAAGCTGTGGGTGTGGCCCTAAAGATAAATAATAAATAAGATCTGGGAATAAAAGATGTTTCAAAATGGAAATAATCAAAGCATGGTGACTTGAGGACATTTCTCTCCAAACTCAAAATGCTAGCAAGTCCAACTTGTAAATTTACTTTTTATTTTATATTGTTCTATTTTATTTTTTGAAGTGTAGTTGATTCACAATACTGTGTTAGTTTTAGGTGTAAAGTGATTCAGTTATCCTTTCAGAGTATATTTCATTACAAGTTATTACAAGATGTTGACTATAATTCCCTGTGCTATAGAGTAAATCCTGTTGTTTACGTGGTTTGTGTAAATTTGTATCTATTAATCCCATACTCCTAATTTGTCCCTCCCTTCCTCCCTCCCTCTTCCCTTTGATGACCATAATTTTGTTTTCTGTATCTGTGAGTCTGTTTCTATTTTGTATATAGATTTACTCATAATATTTTTAGGTCTTACATATAAATGATGTCATACAGTGTTTGTCTTTCTCTGCCTGACTTAGTTCACTGCAAGTCCAGCTTTCAAAGCCTTCCTTTGAAATGTGTGGGAAGCACACGATGTACAGTGTGTAGCTGGAGATGGTAATATATTAGTCCAGAGAAGAGGTCTGACTTGGTTGGGAGAAATAAAAAAGAGAACTTGGACCTGCAGGCTAGTTAACAGCTGCTTCATCACGGAGTTGAACCCACTAGATGAGGGAGTTCTAGAACCCCAGCCTGTCAGGTTCCCTCAATTCTGCTAAATCACTGTGGACCAAGAATATTGCCTGTCATATTCATAAACAAAGGCTGTTGGGGGCCATCAAGTCAGCAGCCACTGCAGCCACCCTCAGCTGTGCACCCTGAGGAGAAATATCTTTGGGTTCTTCCACAAAAACAAAACTCCAAACAAATGGAAGATGCTGGTGAGGCGTTTTTCATAAAAGAAGGATCATCAGAACCAATCCTGGGACCACATAAACATCAGCTTTGAAAAACAATACAAGCTCTCATCTACACTGATCCTTATCAATGGCCCTATTTTTCACTCCCAAACTATAAAACTGCCTCCCAATCTCTTCCAAGGGGTGTGTGTGTGTGTGTGTGTGACTGCGTGCGTATGTGCGTGCACGGGCAGGGGTGCGGTCTTTAAGGCACTAGCCTGCTGTGGCTCCTTTTGCCTGGCAAAGCATTCTATCTTTTTCTCCTTCACCCAAAACTCTTGCGTATCTATTCAGCAATGGCAGACAGAGGCCGAGCTTCAGCAACACCATTAGTGGCTGATAATCCTAAATTTGATTCAGTGGTGTTAAACACCTCTCTGGAGGAGTAGGTTATCTTTAAAACTTTGTTTCGGCCAAGAAGAGGTACCTGGGTTATCCTCTATTGAAATACACTGGTGATACCGGAAAGATGATAGCAGAATCCGGGTTCTTGTTCAGGGCAATCGAAGAATGAACTCCGCGAACACACAGGCAGGAAGCAAGCAAAGTTTTTATTAAAGGAAAGCAAATAGCTCCCAGGGCTGCTGGGAGCAGGGAGAAGAGTCCCCTTCTCTATTGTCCTATAGGGATTTTTATTTCTTCAGTGTGGGGAGGGGCACCAACGTGAGGTCCAGAAAGATCTGGTTTTTTCCATTGGCCTTGCTCAATTACCTATATCAGTCCTTGTCCAATAGGAGTTTTAGGGTTGGAAATGTCCTATAAGTTTTATGGATTCTTTGTCCTTTTCTTTCCTTAGATTAAGTCACCATTCCTCTTATTTATTTTTTATAAGCTGAGGAATGGGCTAGAGATCTGCATTTCCTATAAACAAAGTGTGGGGAATGCGCAGTTCCTATAATAAAACAAGGCCTGTGGAGGTGTTGATCCCTGGAGCCCTTAAGCCACACATGTTAATCAATAGCCATATCAAAGAATGCATTGAAGCCCATGTTCCTACACTGACTACCTGTCTCACTGGGACATTTTTGATCAGTTTAGACACTGAGTGGGTTATGCTCAGTTCAAAGACTAGGATGACTCCACTCAGTTGAAAGACACTGAGTAAGGCATAACTAGGTAATTAGGTGGCAGACTGGCCTGTTGTCTTCCTTGACTTGGCTACCTTCATAGAGTTTGTCAAGATAGAAGTGAAGATATTTTCTGAGCGTTTTCAGCTCCAAAGAAGAGACATTTCCTCCCAGCTGGCAACAGCGTTCTTAGGCAACTGAGAAACTCGTGGGAGCCATGGAGGCAAGTCCTTATGCTGTGCAACCCTTCCTACAGGGAAGCCCACTCATTTTATTTATTTATTTATTTATTTATTTATTTATTTATTTATTTATTTATTGTCTTTTTAGGGCCGCACCCATGGCATGTGGAGGTTCCCAGGCTGGGGGTGGAATCAGAGCTGTAGCTGCTTGCCTATGCCACAGCAATGCAAGATCTGAGCCAAGTTTGTGAGCTACGCCACCGCTCATGACAACGCCAGATCCTTAACCCACTGAGTGAGGCCAAGGATCAGACCTGCGTCCTCATGGATACTGGTCAGGTTCATTTCCACTAATCCACGATGGGAACTCCAAGAAACCCACTCCTTTTAATTAAAAGCTTGCTCTGCTGAGGCACCCATAAGAACTGGTCACTCCAAGATCCAAGCACTCAGGGTGGTCTTATACTACTGGAGGGAGAACCTGAGACACTGAAGAGAGCTGAGAAATACTCTGGGCTAAACACTAGAGGAGTTTGCTCACAAGCAGCACATTGGCCCACCACGTGATTGACACTAGCAATTTCATTTTGACAGTCAGACCTCAGAATGGGGAATAAAGTTTTCAAAACAAAAGAGAAAGGAAAGACAGATTGCCAGTCTCCCACTAACCACCCAGCCCGGTTCATGTACAATATATATGGAAATTATATTTGCAAATATGGATCACTGGGGAAATTATACTAGAGGAGATCTCAGTCTAAAATGGCAAAGTTGGGGCTCTTTTGACATTCTAAAACTATTGTTTTTTTTTGTATAGACAGTTAGCAAAACCACCTTGACAGAACATCTTTTTAGAATTCTGAACTTAGGAAACAAAAGCCCTTCTAGGGGGCACTTGAATTTCTCCTCCTGGGCCTTGAGAGGTAAATGTTCTACCTGATCTTCTTTGGGCCGTGTGTGTGTGTGTTTGTGTGTGTGTGTGTGTGTGTGTGTGTTTGTGTGCGCACGCGCGCGTGTGTGTGTTTTGAGAACTTGGTCTCTGCCATCCGGAAGGTACACATATGGTGTATATTTGGCAGGGAATCGAATACACTGGGATTCCGAGCAGTCTTTTGTCTGACTGTGCCAGCTCTCAGGGGCTTTGTGCCATTTTAATCTTTGTTGTGTCAGCCTCTACAACACAGGCCTTCAGTTTCTTAGACTCATTTTGGGAGTAAACTTTCTGGATCTTGTTTAAGTGGTATCCTTTGCACTCTTTTGTGGTGATACCTCTTGTGTCTTACTGCTTTGAGTCACTGATTTAAGTTATAATCTCATTAATGGCAAGACAACAGATCCTTTAAATCTAGACAGAACTCTGGCTCTTTTATCTTCTAAATACATCTTGAATCCACCTGCCTCTCTTTCTCTCCCTTGTCATGGTCTGTGCATGTGGGCAGAAAAAGAATTTTCTAGCATAGTGAGGTGAAAGAGAAAGATAAGTTTATGGAGATAAGAAATGCTGCTGGCACAGGAAGATGACTTCCTGATGATCAGGGAGAGCTGACCCCAGGCACCTCTCTCTTTATAGCCAAGGGAGGGGAGTGGTCTTAAATATACCTGCTGACCTGCTGATTGTTTGGGAAAGAGGGGTTTTATGATGCACTTGCAAGTTGATTGGGGGGATGCAATACCCCTATAGGGGTAGGGTGAGGAGTGGGCCTTTCCTAGTAGGGGGCAGGAAGGTTTAGGTCAGGTCTCTCAAGAAGGGGGGAGGAGCATTACAACACATGGGTGGGGCAATGACAAGGTTTTGGTAATTCTTGTTATGGAAAGAAGCTTTAAATTGTATCTCCTTGAAAGGGCCTTGAAATCCCCAATCCCCCAGCCACACCCTCACTCATGTCACAATAATTTCTCCTGGGACCCTGTACACTGATTTCACTGGTCACCTAACATCTATTCTCGCTTATACTGCCCAGTCCATTCTCCATCCTGCAGCCAGAGTTATAAAGGTGTCAGAGAGGGAGTTCCCGTCGTGGCGCAGTGGTTAACGAATCCGACTAGGAACCATGAGGTTGCGGGTTCGATCCCTGCCCTTGCTCAGTGGGTTAACGATCCGGCGTTGCCGTGAGCTGTGGTGTAGGTTGCAGACGCGGCTCGGATCCTGCGTTGCTGTGGCTGCGGCGCAGGCCAGTGGCCACAGCTCCGATTAGACC
>PVHT021183518.1:5200788-5248539 GCA_004024745.2 Catagonus wagneri
AAAAAAAAAAAAAAAAGGTGTCAGAGAAATTAGGGTTGGCAGATTGGGTGGCTGGGCTGGGTGAAGAGATGCAGAGAGGTGCTGTGTGGGTGGCATCTCAAAGGAGGTTCCTCCAGGGCTTCCCTGCCCCTAGGAGGTCACCTGCTTCTCTCTTCCTTAGTGCTTGTTTGGCAAAGGGGTTTTAATTAGTACAAAGAGGCAGGCTGGACCTCATTACCCTCAGGCAGTAATCCTCTTCCAGAATGAGGAGAGAGCCAGCATGTGTGCCCAGAAAATGCTAGGGCTGTCAGAGAACTGCTGAAAGTGAGGGCTGAAAGGCATCTAATAGTTTACTTGGTCCAAACTCAAGAAAAATGGATCATGTGACTCCAGTTAGCAAGAAAACAATGGTCCCTTATATTTCTTTGTGAAAGTTTACTATGAGAGATCCAGCCCATGCACTGGCACACGTGTCCTTGTTTTCCAGATTCTATATGTGAGCCCTATTACAGAACAGGAGTTCTTACATTTAAATGTACATTAGAATTACAGGCAAAACTTTCTTAAAACAGTTCCTGAGTCTACCTCCAGGAGCTCTGATTTTTGAGAAACTCAGTGAACTGAAGAATCTGCAGCTTTAGAAATATATTTTTTAAGTTGTTATAAAATACACATAACAAACAGTCTTTTTTTTTTTGCTTTTTTTGGGGGGGGGCACACCCACAGCATATGGAAGTTTCCAGGCTAGGGTTGAATCAGAGCTACAGCTGCCGGCCTATGCCGTAGTCACAGCAACACGGGATCTGAGCCTCATCTGTGACCTATACCAGGGCTCACAGCAAGGGCAGATCCTTAACCCACTGAGCAAGGCCAGGGATCAAACCTGCATCCTCATGGATACTGGTCGGGTTCATTTCCACTGAGCCATGATGGGAACTCCCATCTTAACTATTTTTAAGTGTACAGTTCAGTGGCATAAATTACATTCACGGTTGTCATGCAACTATTACTATTATCCATCTTCAGAACTCTTTTCACTTTGCATAAGTAAAAATTTAATACTGTACCTATTGTAAAAAATGAATAAACAGAAACCTTAATTAAATAGAGTTGGGAGACCATCAAGGGGAGCTCTCAAGCCCTGCAACCAGAGCAGAGTCCAACAAGGAAGAAGAAAGTCTCCTTTCTTGACAAAGACTCAGCCAATGAAAAGTAATGGACTCTTTGCTTACTCTAGCCCTCCCAAATTCCTTCTCCCCTCTATAAAAGGGTTCACTTTCTTCTGCTGTGAGGGCTCTTGCACATGAGTCTTTATGGTTGCAGACCCCCAACTACAATTCTTTCCTTAACCCAAATAAACCCATCTCTGCTGGAGAAATATCTAACCATCTATTTATTTCAGGTCAACACCAGTAAACACTGAATCTCTGTTCTCTTCTCCCCTTTGTCACTGGTAACCATCATTCTACTTTCTGCCCCACGAGACTACACTAGGTACCTCATACAAGTTAAATTATACATATTTGTCTTTTTGCGACTAGCTTTTTTCACTTAATATCATATCCTCTAGGCTAGCCCATGCTGTAGCATATGTTGGTATTTTCTTGCTTTTCAAGGCTGAATAATATTTAATTGTATATATATGTCACATTTTGTTTATCCATTCACTTCTTGATGGACCCTTGGATAACTTCTGCTTTTTGGCTACTGTGAATGATGCTGTCATGAACATGGGTGTATACATATCTTTTTGAGACTCTGCTTTCAATCCTTTCGAGAACCTGCACTGTTTACCAGCTTCCCAGGTGATTTTACTGCAGATGGTGCTCAGCCCACACTTCGAGAATGTAGGTGTAGTGGAAAGCACCAGCTAAGTGTGGATGCAAATTCTGGTCTACATCTACTGCTATGTCTCTAGGTAGTGACCTATCCCAGCATTCTTCAAAAGGACCCGTTCGAATCAGAGCACTTGACGTTATGTCTCAAAATCAAAATGCCAGAAGCTAAATTTTAATCAAAGGGTCTAAGCTTTTGAAGGGAATATTTGTCAAAGGCTTGTGAAAAGTAGATTGTTCACAGAATCAAATTAATCTCCCCTACTAGACAAGCAAAAAGGTATTTTACTAACCAAAGATGCTCTTAGCCTGTGCCAGACATGGTTTAGTATTTACATATATGTCTTTCATTGATCCTCACCACAGCTCTGTAAGAAAGGCATTTTTTACTAATTATCCCATTTCCCAGTGTGGAAATTGAAGATTAGAGAATGTATGTGACCTGTACATATAGTCACAAAACTGGCCTCGACTAGACTCCTGTCTCAGAGCACTCTCCACTCCACCAGAATGTAAATGGAATTGGAAACAATGTGCCTTTGAACCTTACTGCTCAGGAATTCATAGCTGGAGAAAATATATGGAGTTGATCTTTGATGGGAATTCCTGCTGGTGAAGCCAGGGACAACACTGGGCACATTTGACCAAGGCAGAAATGAAAGCTGCAAGCAGGAGGCCTATGGGAAAGAAACAATGGGAAAGAAAAGGAAGCAGCTGGATGCTGCCCACAGGGATGGAGTGAAGTCTTCCTGGGTGGGCATGGGCCTCTCTGGACTGACCACCAAGGCTTAGCCAGTGTAGCTGTGTGGAGGTCTTAGTGAGAGGGGCTGCGGCAGGTTATGGGGCACAGTGCTCACTGCATTAGCCATTATTCTGCTCAGCTCCAATTTTCCTGACTTCTTGCCTTCTGTCTTTCTTTGAGAGAGAGAGAATGGAGGACGTCCTGCTCATCTGCTCTGGCCTGGAAAGTTACACCCCATTCTGGGCCTCAACTTCTCACTGGGGGCAACTGCAGAGCAGTAGCTTGAACTGGCTGCTGGAAACCCCTCATTCTGCCTCCACTGAAGCCACCTTCTACTTGAGATGCCAAATTATGAAGACCTCCAACCTCTTCTGAACACCTCCAACCTCTTCTGAACTATGAAAAGACTTAGGCAGTGATCCATGTCCAAAGGCTAAAAATCTCAGGAGGATTTTGGTGACTTTACACGTGAGCTACACTGGTTACCTGCCAAATGAAGAGGAATAAGGCTGTCTAAGCAAGAAATTCAGCCCCCTGCACCCCAACTCCCCAGTAGACCCTGTGGCTCAGAAGAGGCAGAGAAGCTTCTGGATATGAGCACACTGTTGATGTGTGGGAAATCTTCTGTCTTCTCAGGGAAATGTCCCTTCAACATGTGCGCTCCCAGGACTGCCAGATCCAGATCTCCTCTGATTTGTCACCTTGGGACAATAAGGAAGGAAAGGTTTGGGCTATATTTTTAAAACTTAACTTGTGCTTCGAAAACGAAAAATTGTAATTCATATATTAGGGCATAAACTCCCCACCAGGTTTAGAGATTTAGCTGTTGTAGGAGGCTATCTCCTTAAATAAAATGCCACTCGAAACTTCAAAGTTAAGGCCCTTTCTTCCTGAAGTTCCTTTTCCACTAATGCCTGCTTTGACTCTGGTGGCCCGTCAGGCGGCCTCTGGAATACAGAGGCACCAGATAGACACAAGAGTTCCCCCTGGCTCCTGCTAGCACTTGGAGGTGGGCTACGACTCAAAAGACTGCACTGAACCAAAGGGACATTTTTAGGGAGACAGACACAAATGGCAAGGTGCATAAAGCAACATGAATCACACAACAAGAAGCTGTGAACTTGACCATGGCTGGCAGGCAGATGCAGACCCTGAACTTGCGTATCCTCTTTATCCCAACTGCTGTCTGGGCCAGTTTCCAGGCTCTGCATAGCTGGCCCCACTCTCAGACTCCAGAAGACCAGCAGACAGAGCCCTCCTTTGATGCCTCAAGGTCTTCATGGCCAAGGCCAAGGGAATTTTCTAGCCCTTCAACCCACTCCCTCAGCTAATGTCAGATGTGGTAACTGACTCGGTGAATTTTTCCACTTTTCATGTGAGACCCCAACCACCCACATCTAGTGTGTTGCCTGATCCTGGATACAGAGTAAAAATAGCTTAACCCCACAATGACCCTGAGAATTTCTGGCATCATTGCACATGAACTGGGACTCCAGGCACCTTCTGACATGACCTCACACCAGAACATTTGTCAGTTCATACTAGCAACAGAACAGGTTTGCTTTACCTGCAAGTGTTCCTTCCTTCCTTTCTTTCTTTCTTTCTTTCTTTCTTTCTTTCTTTCTTCTTTCTTTCTTTCTTTCTTTCTTTTTACCTTTAAAACACTAGCTGAATAATGTAGTAAATGAATTAGAGTGAGTGACCTATTTAGATCTAAATCTAAATTGACCTTTGTGTGAGTTTTGGTTATAATGATTCTTTTATTTTAGGAGGAATGAGAGATGAAGGCCTTCTTGCAGATAAGGGTCACATTTTCTTGCCTTCATCAGCAAGTAGGGCAGATGTAAGAGCAATTAGTCGGTTCCCTAGACAGGAGACTCCGGGCCTCTGAAGATCAGATTTTCAGCGCAGAGCTAGATTCCTCAGTCACCATGATAAGCTCTTAATTAAGTCTGTTCACATTAGGGTGCTGGTACTTAATGCTAAACATGAGTGTGGGGGCTGGAAAATGAACCAAGTGCAGAGTTTGTAGTATGGATTCTATTTTTGAATTTCTCTCCAGGTAACCTTGAGAAAAATGTCACTTCCGTGAGCCCCAATTCTGCCACCTGTGTTTTGTTTTGTTTTTTTAATAGGAAAAAAAAATACCAGTCTACTAAAAATTACACTTCTTTGTAGGTACAAATACTTCCTACAAAATCATTCAAACTAGTTCACACTAAAATGTTAGTGACTCATCTGTTCACCATTCTTCCTGTTTTTAGAGGAATCTGAAGTGTCCTGATCTCTTGGAGTTCATGGAACTGGGTGCTAGGCTTGGCACTTTGTAGACATAATGTCATTTAAAGCTGAAAATGATCCTCCAAGGCAGTGATTCTCACTCTTTGCATGCATCAGAATTAGCTGGGGAAGTTGGAAATGCAGATCCCTGGGCCCCACCTCCAGAGTTTCTGAGATGGAACCTGAGTGTCTGCATTTCTAATGAGGTCCCAGGTGATGCTGATCCTGCTGGTTGAGGGCCACACAGTGAGAACCAGTGCTGGAGGCGTGTGTACTGTTATCTCAGTCTCACAGATGAGGTCATAGGACATAGAGAAACAACCCAATATTTTGCTTTATATTTTGGTGGGTTTTTGTTTGCTTTTGTGGCATATGGAGGTTCCCAGGCTTGGGGTCGAATCAGAGCTACAGCTGCCAGCCTATACCACAGCCACAGCAATGGGGGATCTGAGCCATGTCTGCAACTTACACCATACCTTGCAGAAACTCTGGATCCTTAACCCACTGAGCGAGGCCAGGGATCGAACCTGCATCCTCATGGATACTAGTTGGGTTCGTAACCTGCTGAGCCACAATGGGAACTCCTTTTCTTTATATTTTGGACCCTCTTGCTTCAAAAATCTCTTCCTACCACAAGATCATAATGTAATTTCCTGAACTATCTTCTAAATCTTTTATGACTTTCCTTTTATGACTAAGTATTCAGTTAACTTGGAATTGATTCTGGGTATACTGTGAAGTTGGGAACCATTTTCATTCATTTTTCTATACAGATAACTAAATACCCCAGCATCTAGTATTGAACAGTCTCTTATTTGTCCATAGATATGCATTCTAACATTATTGTAAAATAAGTTTGTGATCTTTTTTTCCTAATCCCGAATGAGTACCGATTTTTTTTGTAATTTCTATAGTTTTCTTTCTCTCTCCTCCCATCCTCTCCTTTCCTCTTCCTCCTCCTCCATCTTCTTCTAGACAAGTTTCTGTCGGTAGTAAGGCAAGTCATTGGTCCTACCCTTCTCCAGGAGTGTCTGGATCCTGACCTTCGCTTTTTTGATATCTATTTTAGAGTCATTTTTTTTTTTCCAAGTATCACACTCAAGTCTGTATGGATGTTAATTGCAATTGCATTGAATCTTTACATATATTTGGGAGGTTTGGCAAGCTCACAACATTGTCTTTTCCAAGGATGTGATGTGTATATCTCTTAATTATCTTTCATTGTTTTTTAACAAAATTTTATGGCATTCCACATAAGAATCTTGCACATCTTTTGTTCGATTTATTCCTAAATATTTTCAAGGTTTTCCTTGTTATGGTTGCTATCATAAAAGTATGCTTTTTTAAAATTACAGTTTCTAGATGTCTATTATTGGTATACAGAAATCTAATTAATTTTATAGTGAATTTGTATCTTGTAAATTATCCAAACTCTCCAAATAGTTCTAAAACGAACTGCAGATTATCTTATATTTTCAGTATAAAAATTATACGGTCTATAAATAATATATTTTTGACTCTTTTCTCTCTAGTTTTTATACTCCTTCTTTCTTTCTGTCTTTTATTTGTTTTTATTAAGGTGCTAACTAGGCCTCCAGAGTTTTTTTCTTGTCTCACTCTTTTACTCTTATCAGAGTTCTGAAGGGAAGGAGTTATTTCCCTTGAAATCTCTGCTAATGAAATCTCTCCCTCTTACAATCTTAGAATGTGTGATAACGGTGGGTTTGTAAAATAACTGCCAGACCACACCAGCCCATGTCTGCTTTTACTTCTGAAGTCATGGCAGGTCTGTTTCATTTAACAAATCCAGGTTTCAATCTGAATAATTGGAAAACATCTTTCATTCAAGATGACAGTAATGTTGAAAATAGTAATTCTACTGTACTTTTGCATGACACTTACATAATATAGCCCTTTCGGTGGGATCCCAAGGTCCCTAGCCTAGAAACATTGCATAGCCCTCCCTTTCAGGACTCCTCTTTAAAAAAAAAAAAAAAGGGGGATCAGGAAAATATTGAATTTAAATAGAATGTCACTGGTAAAGCCCATGTTTGCCATAGAATTCCCAGGCACTGGAGGTAAAAAACGAAAGGAGTAAGGGTGCGGGATTGCTTTTTACAGTTTGACACCTGGGCCTTTCTTGGCAGAGAATGGTCCAGCCACGTGCTTGCTTCTGCAACCTGACAAATGTTTGCTTGCTTCCCAGTCACACAGTAATGCTACCCAATTTTTTTCTTGGATGCCACTGAGGCAGAATAATAACTTAGGTAGTTGGTGTAGTAGCATGGGCTTCGATGCATTCTTTGATATGGCCATGGATTAACATTTGTGGCTTAAGGGCTCCAGGGAGTAGCATCCCCAAAGGCCTTGTTTACTACAGGGAGTGTACTTACATCCAGAAAGACATTAATCCCTAACCCCTTGACCTCGGTTTATGGGAAGAAAAGGGCAAAGAAACCATGAGACTTATGGGACATTTCCACCCCTAAGACCCCTATTGGACAAGGACTGATACAGGTAATTGGGCAAGGCCAATGGGAGAAATCCACATCTTTCTGGACCCCACGTTGGTACCCCTCCCCTCTTTAAGGGTTAAAAACCCCTATAATAGAGAGAGGGGGCTCTTCTCCCCCCTCCCAGTAGCCCTGCAAAGTATTTGCTTTCCTGGAGTAAAGACTTTGCTTGCTGCCTGTGTGCTCGAGAAGTTCACTCTCCGGCTGTGTGAACAAGAGCCCGGATTCCGAGAATATCTTCCTGGCATCACCATTCTAGGTCCGTTCATCTCAAAGTGTTTATGTATTGGTTTACAATGAGATCAGTACAGAAAGAGAGAGCAAACATTTAGAACTTTTTACAGCAAATTGATATTGTTTTGGCATTTTTACTATATTTATGAAAATATCAGGTCACAATGGATTAGATATTTACATTTATTTTATATATACATATATGTGTTTATATATATATATATATATATATACATACACACAATTTGGCCATGCTGTGGCATGTGGAAGTTCCTAGGCCAGGGATCAGCCTGCACCACAGTAGTGACCAGAGCCACAGCAGTGATGGCACTGTATCCTTAAGCCACTGAGCCACCAGGGAACTTCCGAGACATTTTAAAACAAAATGTCCTTCTAGCAGAGAATGTTTCTGACATTTAGTCCACTGTTTTGTTGAAAGATTTAAGGAGAAAACACCATCCCAACATTTTTTAAAATTGTTATTATAGTTGATTTACAGTTGTCAACTTAAAAAATGCACAACCTGAAAGTTGGGAGTTAAGTTTTATTTGGGGCAAAGTCAGGACGTAAGCCTGGGAGACAGCATCTCAGGTAGACCTGAGGAACCCTCAGAGGAGGTGAGGGGAGGGTTGAGATATGTGAGTTTTTGCAACAAAGGGAAATTAATAGGAATAAAACATTTACAGAGAAAAATTTACAGAAAACCAGTTTCTATGGGAAGATGTAAAGTCTGCACTTACTGGAATCATGCCTTTGATATGCACCTCAGCTGGGCACAAGTCTTCTTTGTTTCTTTCTTGGGTTCCCTCAGGGCTGACTGGCCCAATCTTGGGAGTGGCTGTTCTCACAAATGACCTTGACATCTTTTGTTCACTTAACTACAGCCCAGGAAGCAGTATTTTAAAACTAAGAGGAAAGGGGGAATATCAAGATATAAGACTGCATTGTCAATAGAACTTTGTTTCATTAGCAAGCATGTAACACTGGCCTCTCCATCATGAACACCTGTTTCTGTCCTTTTTGCATCTGTCTACGTAAGACACATGGAAGGAACTAAGCAAATCTCTGCGGAATACGTGTATAGCTTCCCTATATGCATTTGCTCATTCTAGAATGAATTTTGGGTGCTGCCTCTGTCAAGAAGGCAGCTGGTAAACAAGTGGGTAAGATCAATGAAGTTTCTGTCTTCATACAGCTTACATTCTAGTAGGTAAGGATGAATGAATGATAAGGTTAGTGTTCAGGGAATATTTGAGGAAGACAACAAGGTTCCATAAGTACGTAATGCACCTTTCCAGCTTTATGATCTGGAGACAGCTTTCTTTTGGATAGGCAAGATAAACCAACCAAAGACAGACAGTCTGGCTTCCAAGAATCAGACAGAGAGGCTGCACTGAGAATGCTTTAAGAATAGGCACCAGCCCCAGGATCATTCATCACAGGGCCGCCCAGTCAGGATATGAGAAATACTGCCTGGTAATCTTGTCAGGTTGACAATGCAGCCTGGGGATGCCCTTATCATTGTGACTCAGCCTCACTGTGGGAATTTAGATTGTGCTGCAGAAAAGGCTCGTTTAAAAAACACAATGGGCTAAGGAAGAGAAAAAACTCTTCCTCTAGAAACCCAGGGTCTATATTTTGGACCTAATTCTGTCACTGCCAAGTATAGAGCCCAATAACCTAAAATAGAGTTATTATTTCAAAATGTTTCAAAGAAAAGGACTAAACTTGTCTGAGCAATAGCTTTTGTAATCAAGAGCAGTGGTTTTCAGACTTCACTTTTTCTTAGGGAACACAACCTTTATTGGAACAAAATCTTGTGTGAAAGCTAAAGTTACAAATTGGATTAATTTATTCAGTCCAGAGGTATTATTTGAACCATAGCAAATGCCAGACACATACTAGGCACTAATAGCAAACAAAAAGTTTACATCCAAATGTGAGGAGAAGACAATAACAACAATAACAATGAAGGCCATGCACCATAGAGAAAATAAAGGTGGGGGTAGACTAGGGAATGCCAAGATTGGTGCCATGTATATGGTGCTTAGTATAGGCCTCTTGATGAGTTAACATTTGAAAAGACCAGGAGCAAGTGAGGGAAGGAATCTTGGGGGGAGGGGGAGCATTTTAAGCAAAAAAGCACGTGCAAAGGTCCTGAGGTTGGTGTGTACATACAGAGTTTCAGGAATGGCAGGAGGCTGATGAGGCCTGTAGACAGAAAAAGTAAGGGGTAAATGAGTCTGGACAGGTAATAAGGGGTACGGAGAAGAGGCAGATTATGTTTTTTTTTCCCCATGAATCCTAAGTGTGATGCAAAGCTGTTGAAGAATTTTGAGCAGAGGAGAAACATAGTTTGGCTTACATTTTAAATGTGCCTCAGGAAGGAGGACAGCTGTGTATCTGTAGTAACCGGAAGAAAAGGAGAACATATGGATACAAATGGGGATGCGATGATAGGAGCTTGTGAAATATCCCCTCTGATTGCTTCTCTTTCCTCAGTGAATTAAGATGTAGAGTAATCAGGCAAGAGCTGGTGTGGGAGAGGAATCGCTAAAAGTGTTAAAGGACAAGGAAAGGCAGATTTGCTTTTTAGCGGAATGGGAGAGTGAACTAGGAAAATGAGAGTTTCCAGGTAGCACAGAGTCCTGCTCGTGAGCTCATCACTTGTGACCCTGATTCTCAAAGGAGAACAGTTAGAAGGGTTGCATATTATTCTCCAGCTGTGATCCAGGTTTGGTTAATACACCCTTCAACTGTCTGCCCTAGTGTATAATACCACTATATAGGAAGGGGATGGAAGGTTTTGCTTCCCCTCATTATAGCAGCAAGTATTGGACTGAGTGAGGAGGAAGAGGCAAAAGAGAAATTACAATGATGAACCAGAGTATCCAATTCTGTATGTGAAGGGAAATGAAACAGAGCGAGGGCAAAATCAAAATACTTTAGGTCCTGGTGGGGTCACACAGACTCATATAGATAGATGTCAGAGGGCTATTAGGACAGTGAGATAGAAATATAGGCAGAAGGACTAGAGGTGGAGTGTCTAAAATTATGATTGAGGAAGGAGCCGGTGCCTTTAGTGTTACAAGGACTAGTATAAGGCCATTGGAAGGGGATAAGGGACTGGAGGGCAGATCAGAGGAGGAGACAATGTCAAGTCCCCGAAAGGCCCCCAAAAGATCATCTATGTGGACACTGAAGCCACCAAGTGCCAGGACAGGAGTACATAGTGCTGGTGAAAAGAGCCCAAGGAAGAGCTATAAAGGAGTCTACAGATGACTGGGGCAGGGCAGTGAATAACGTTGTCTTATCAAGGAATCAAGGAAATCTCCTAAGGAGCTTCTAAGGAGCTTCTAAGTCAGACTCGGGCAGTTGAGGGAGGAGTAGTCACTGAGGCACCACCAGGCAACGTTCAGGGTTTACACAGAGGACTGGAATATATCAGTTTGAAGGACCAGCAAAACTTTGAAGCAAGGGTTTTCAATGAGCATTTTGGACAAGCACAATGCCCTACAAATTCCTTGTGCCCATTGGTTTGTGGTTCCTTGTCCTATGGAATATCCTCATCTGCCTACTTAGCACTCCAAGCACCAAACTTCTGCAGCCATTTACACACAGCTTTAAATAAACACCCAGGCCTGGTAAGGGCTTGGCACATCCTGTCCACTCTCCATCAGCTGCCATCTTCTTTGGAGCCCCTGTCTTTGCCTCTGTGCTCTAGCCCCTGTGACCAACTTTTGGACCCTGGTTTTGGGGACTTGTTTGTACTCTTTCTTTGGCTTACCGAACCCAGTCTCTTGCTCCCTCCTCAATTCTTGAATGCTCACCTGGTCTTAATGACACACAGTTTTGGCTTCATCTGTCAGCCATAAGCATCTTAGTGGGAGGAAAGAAGATGGTAGGGTCTGTTGCCCCCACCCCACCCAAAAGTAAAATGATGTTCCTGATGGGGGAATAAGACTGGATAACTGAAACTGATAGAAATATGACAAAAGGACATAACATGAGGTATATATATTATGAAACATCAGTCATGGTTCTCTTTGTTTTGTGACACTGTCAAAATCTCACATTGTTCATCAAGATAGACAATTAAAAAAAAACAGAGAAAAATCATGAATATCAACTTGTACCATACTGCTGCCATATCCAGAATATTTTTTCCCCTCCAAATAATTTTGATAAGTAGTATCTCTGCCATAACAACCAGGCCGATTTGATGTCATCTCCCCACCCACACCCTAGTCACACCCCAAGGGAGAGAAATGGAAAACACTACTTCCCTCACCCAGTGACTATCAAAGTCTTCCTTCCAAGATCCCAGTCAGGCTCCAGGTCCTTCAGAGAGCCTTTCAGAAAATTCCTTCCTTTGCTAAACCCCTACCTGCATGGCACCACATGATTGAATGGGTTTCTCTGATTTATTTATTGTCTCTGGGGTTTTATAACCGCCTCAGATACAGTACAAACTCCTGGAGGAGGGACTAGCATCTAGGAGCACCCAGAGCCTCACTGGCACTTGATCGTTGGCCTCATCTATTTGCCTGCTGAGTGGCTGATGCCCAGATGCTGTCCAGGAAGCCTCATGAATAGGGCAGTTTATTCTCTGCTGAGACAGGAGGTGGTTGGAATCACAGCTGTTAAAGAAGACTACCTGGCTTTTGCTCTTTGCTCTGCTGCTTATACATCATGGTCCCCGGCCTTGTACTCTATCCTGTGGGATAGAGGTGATGAGAGCACCTACCCACTGCTGGGTGGTAGGGAGGATTAAATTAAACAATACATGCAAACCTGCTTAGAGCAGCGTCTATATTAAAATAAGCACTCAGAATATGTCTGCTACTGTGATTCGCTAATTTTCCCTGTGACCCCTAATCTCTTTCCCTTGGTAGGCCAAATGGATGTAAGCTTTCCCATCTGCAGTGGTAAAAGCTCTCTGTTGCTGATGTGCGCACCCCTATTATCAGTTCAAGCTCAGTCATAGCCCTTGCTTCATTGTTGAAATTTAAACTGTCTCTTGGATGTCCTGATGATTGTAGCGGCTCTTTACAGTTTATAAAGTGGTTTCATAGCTTTATTCCCTTGATTCTCTTTCAGCACCAGGGATGCTACATACAGCTGTGGGAGTTGTGTACTGCTCAGCTCCAGCAGGCGTCATTCACATTGCATTCTGTGTGAATGGCACCCCCCTAAAGCTCTGTTTTGCCCTGCTTTTCATGTGGTATTGAACCTGCTCATGGCTGTCCTGTGAGCTTAGTATTATTCTTATTTAAAAAAAAATAAAACCGGGGCTTAAAGGAATTATTTTTTTTTAAATCCAAAATACAGTGAAAGAGGTTTTACAATAAGCCTTGTGCCTGTTTCTCCTAGTCTGTAATATTTTGTCAGTTGCCAGGAAATTACCCTGGAGAGAAGCAAACAACCAATTTCAAACTGTTTGCCTTTATTGCATCTTCTTCTCCACCCCCACATTGAGAAATGGAAAATCCAATAACTAATAAAGAGCACGGTAAAGTCCTTTCCCTTTGTCGAAAGGGTTTAATCGTTGGGGTGAACTCCACAAATATTTGTGCAGTGGATGAGGGAGTGAGTCAGCGACTATGGTGCTTCCTTGTGCTAAGACTCCTTGAAGCTTCTGCATGGCCTTTGGGTGATAGGGCAGCTCTGACCTGGGTGGGTGTGTCTGCTGGGAGGAATGCTCAGCCCCTGTGCTCACCAGGCTTCTAAGACTGAACACACACCTCAGTGATGCCTTCTGTCCATGGGCCCAGGTCCCATTTCTGTTTGTCAGGATTCAATTTGACATTGACTGAGACTCAAGCATACACCATGAACTCATTTTCTAAGAGAAAGGCTCTCAGTGTGCACAGAGCTAGTTTTCGGTATCCAGAGCTTTGACTGATCCTCCCCTCCTCTTGCAGTTTGCCTTTGAGTGGGGTCCACAAAGGTCTTGGCAGGAAAAACTGTATCATCTTTCCTTGGCATCTGGCTCCAGTTCAGTCCCTGTAGTGTCTGCCCCAGGGGCACTCTGTTTTCTGTGATCTTTGTCAAACACTAATTGCTTAGGGAACAGGTAGCAAGTTTTGCTTTTTTTTTTTTTTAACGAAGTTCTCAAAGCTCTCTCCATAGTCCATAATCTGACCCCAAACCATAATCCAACCCATTTTCCTAGCCTCTCTCTTCACTCTCCCATAAACCCCTGCTGCACCAAACTGGGAAGGCTCTCAGCCTTCCCTGCTCTGTTCTCCTGCTGTTTGCCCTGCTTGTGTACTCAGGTTCCTCTGCCTGAGAAGAGTTCTTGTTTCTGGCAATGGCTCTTTCTCTCATGCTTGGTTTGGTCAGCACCATTTGCTCCTTCCTTTCATGTGAATTGCATTCCAATTTAGGAAACACCTCTTTCTTAAATATTCTCTTCTGCTGTGTATTAGACTCAGTCATCTTCCATGGGTCTTTTCAGCAGACGTCTACCAGGTGCTCCTATGAATCACATTCTGTGTTTGAACCCCCTCCACTAGACTGCAAGTTTCTTGAGGGTAAGAGCCAATATTTATCCATCTCTGACTCCTCCATGGAGGTCAGACCAGAACTGCTCCATAGCTTGCCAAATTCAATTGAATTTCCAAACCATCCAAATGGAAGCTCTTCCCTTGATGACAGGTGAGGCTAACTGTGTACATTTACGGATGGGCTGTTGCCATGAAGTGCTGAGCCAATGACTTTCAACTTTGCTCTTTGGAAATGACGCTGAAGGCAGCTGGGTGCTAGAGAAGCCCTCTCTGGCGATTAGACTGGCAAGGAACCAAATCCAGCAATAGCAGGTGGCAGGTCTCATTAGCTCTTACCCTGTGTCTCTGTCTGGCTTTGTTCCCAGGATCATGCCTGAGCAGAGATGATACTGGAAAGTCCATAAATTCAGAATGTGAGCACCAATTCAGTACAAAGTGGGAGGGAAGCCATTTATCCTTGCAGCTTCTGCGATGAGTTAAGTTTGCAGGTAGAGTAGGATTCATGTGACGTACAGAGTACAGACAGGGACAGGGACAGGGCAGATTCTGCCTGCTATGGAAGGCCCCAGGGCAGCCACATGCACTGCTGTCACTCAGGTGACAATATCATCACTCTCATACGGTGGCTTTGCAACCTGTCTCTTGAAAAAGACAGCAAAAGCCAGCTCAGCTCAGGTCCTCTAGCTTTCCTACTCCTGGCCCTCTCTCCTTCCTTTAGTGTCAGAGCCTTCATTCGCTCTCTTTATTCCAGGCAAATGTTGTCAATAGCCCTCCCCCCCATTATAAATGGGGATTTTTTAAAAAAGCCCTCTGGAAGTTTGCATTTGAAATTCCAGGCATCGGCCACCAAAGAAGACAATACAAGAACGGGATAGCTGAGCATTTCTGATGCCCTTGAAATCACACTATGAACTGGACTCTTCCTTCATCTGATATGTATGTAGCTATCTACCAGGGTTCTTGACACAATTGAAGGTTCAATAAATGTTTGTTGAACTTAACTCTTAAGCTGTGTATGAAAACAAACCTGACCAGTAAGCTTTTATGAAAAATCTGCTGGTATTATAGTATTACCAAGAAGAAAGAAACAGTAGGGAAAAAGTCCTCTCTGGCCCAACTGACAGGTCAAGACAGGTAGAGAGGAAGGAATATGGTAATAATTAACAACTCCCCCCGCCTTTTTTTTTCTTTTTAGGGCCACACTTACAGCATATGCAAGTTCCAGGCTGGGTAGCAGCTGCCAACCTACACCATAGCCACAGCAACATGGGATCCGAGCTTCGTCTGCAACTACACCTTTGCAATGCCAAATCCTTAACCTGGTAAGCAAGGCCAGGGATTGAACCCATGTCCTCATGGATACTAGCCATGTTCATTACTGCTTAGCCACAGCAGGAACACTGCAACTCCCATTTTTTGAACAGCTACTATGTGCCAGGAACTTGACATACTTTTTTGAATTTGTTTCTCACATTTACTTCTCAGAACAACCCTGTGAAGTTCCTACGATGTCCGTTTTACAAATGAAGGAAATGAAACTCAGAATCTGGATAACCTGTCCAAAGACAGGTAAACAGTAAATGATGGGGCCAAGATTTCAAGTACAGTCTGTTTGAGAAAGCTAGTATTCTTTTTGCTGCACTGAGCATGGCAAGGCTAAGATGCAGGGAAGAAGAGAGAAACAGATTCCATACATGTGTGTTTAGGGATTTGGAGAAAAGGAGCTTGCTGCAGAGTAGAGCTGACCCAAGGGGACACTGGGAAACTGTTGGCTTGATACACAGAACGGGCTTTGTTCTGAAGATTTATTTGCAGTTCTGATTATCCTCAGATTACATTCTTCCAGTGATGAAGAGTCAGGGAACTGTGGTCAAATATCACTTGAAATAATACATGAGGAGTCCTTTTGGAGGAGCTTTGGGATCTGACTAAATACAAACGTGGCACATTGCTGGGGCTCAGTTAACACTGACTAAACGGAGGATGGAGAAAGGTGTCAGAAGCAGCTGGGACGTCTAGACCACCTATACTATGTCTATGGGTTGAACTTGCCATTAGCATTGGCTTTAAACATTTAATGTTTTTAAACTTGATTCTTTCAAGATTTTGCCCACAATAGCGGGTTATTCCAATTATGCTGTTCAGGTCCAAGTCACAGCCCCAGCCACTTACCCTTATACTTGTTTCAAACCTCACGGCCTCCTGAAATGAGAGTTGCCTTTTGGCTGGAAACAATCCTAGGTGTTGTTGCACTGCTGAGATCCTGGGCAGCTGCCGTATCCTCAGAGTTGGGGCACATTTGGTTGACTATGGAAGTTTATTCGTTGATTAATTTATTAATGGATAATAGGTCCCTACTCTGTGCCTGGTCCTGTTCTCAGGTCCTGCTCATGGGAAGGTGAAGATTCTGTTCCCAGGGAGCTCATATTCCAATAAAAAATGGATAAAAAATAATGACCAATACAAATGCATGTGCTGACTGAAGGCAAAGGTAAACACTGTGGAAGCAGTCAAAGGTGAGGCAATGTCGGAATATTTAAATGAGATTGTCAGCAAGGTCTCTGAAGAGCTGATATTTGAGCTGAGATCTGAATGATATGAATGCAACACTCAGAGGGAAATCAAATGGGGCTCTTACCTCCAGGCAGAAAGCAGGGCAAGTACAAAAACTCCCAAGTAGAAAGAAGCTTGGAGGGTTTGAGGAACTGAAAACTTGAAGCAAGGGTATAGGCCTGAGGGGTAGGCAGGGGCTAGATCAGGTGTAAAAGTTGGCCAGAAGAAGAAATATTTGAGTGTTTATTTATGTATTTACTTGGCCACACACATGTGGCAAGCGGAAGTTCCCAGGCTAGGACCTAACCTGAGCCACAGCAGTAACCCAAGTCACTGCAGTGACAATGCTGAGTCTTTAATCACTAGGCCACCAGGGAACTCCTGTGTGTTATTCTGATTGCAGGAAGAAACAACAGGAAGGTCTGAGCAAAGCGATGACACAGTTTGTGTTTAAAGATCACTCTTGCTGACCCAATGTGCACTTCAATGGGATTCTGAGTTCAGTAGCATTTACTAAGCATGTATTTTGTGCCAATCACCATACTAGGTATACACACACACACACACACACACACACACACATTCCCTATCTATCTATCCATTTATCATCTCTACTCGCCAGCTTACTGCTTGAGTTATTACTCCCATTTGAAATGGAGAAGCCACAGAACAGAGAGGGCTCACTCCAAGACACAGAGCTGTGTGGTTTAGATTAGAGCCAGAGTTCAAACCTGGATTGGCTCAATGTTCTCTATCCACTTTGTTGTGCTATCTCACCCATAAAATGATGGGATTTATGAAGTTATGATTAATAAAATTACCTCAAGAGTGAAAAAGCTAAGATACTTGTGCCCCGGCTTTCATTTATGCACACGGTTTTCTGGCCAGAGCTGCCCTGACTTTGGCTGTGCTGCTCCTGTGGCCTCAGTCCTGCCACCATGTGGATGCTGTGGACAGAGGCCCTAATTGGGAAAGTGCTCCTGGTCCCTCAGGGCACGTGCAGGCTGGCCTTGTAAACATTGCCTTATACCCACACTATGGGTCTCCCACCCAGAGCCTCTCTATGGCACAAGATGCTACGGGATCCACTTGGCATTGAACTTGAACAGCTCGTATGCTGGAAGAGTTAACAATCCATGGGTGGACTTCTATGGGACCAGTGGACATACCTTTCTCACTTCTTCCCCCTGGAGACACAATTCAGAACTGCAATAGCTTCAGGAAGTTGAAGAGTCAGATGGCAGAGTTGGCAGCCTGCTTTCTAAGGAACTTCTCTATGGCCTCCCTCTGTCTTTACCCTGTGCCTTTTCCATCTCTTCTGCTCCCTAGGACTGTACCTCTAAATAAGCTATTGGTACAGAAGCTGTTGCCTCAGGCTCTGTTGTCTAAGACAATCCTTATCTTCCTTCCACAATTTTCCTCTTACTCGGTTCTCAAGGTTGGTTCTTTTTCTAGGTGGATGAAAAACCTGTTTGTGGCTTGCCAGGCCCAACAAAACCCTTCCACCTAATGTTACTCTGAATCCTAAATTCTAGGATTTTGTTTTATTTATTTATTTATTTTTTAGGGCCGCACCTGTGGCATACCGAAGCTCCTAGGCTAGGGGTTGAATCAAAGCTACAGCTGCCGGCCTATACCACAGCCACAGCAACGTGGGATCTGAGCATGTCTGCAACCTACACCACAGCTCACAGCAACGCCAGGTCCCCGACCCACTGAGCGAGGCCAGGGATGGAACCCACATCCTCATGGATACCAGTCAGATTTGTTTCTGCTGAGCCACAATGGGAACTCCCAGGTGGCGGTTTTTATTTTATTTTTATTTTATTATTATTATTTTTTTTGTCTTTTTGCCTTATCTAGAGCCGTACCTGCGGCATATGGAGGTTCCCAGGCTAGGGGTCTAACAGGAGCTGCAGCTGCCAGCCTTCGCCACAGCCACAGCAACGCTGGACCCGAGCCGCGTCTGCGACCTACACCACAGCTCACGGCAACGCCGGATCCTTAACCCACTGAGCAAGGCCAGGGGTCGAACCTGCAACATCATGGTTATTAGTCGGATTCGTTAACCACTGAGCCACAACAGGAACTCCCAGGTGGCGGTTTTTAGAACTCTTTACCAGGGACATTAGGATGTACTGAGTGACGAAAGATGTGACACCATCTCATCTTTAACCAAGTAGCTGAGCTTTTATATAAGTCACCGTTCTCAGCCTTACAGAGAAGAAGGAAAGAACAGTATTGACGGTGCATCTGCTATGGTCAATAATTCTTTCACAAGTTTATTCACCAGGTTTTCCTTAACTGCCTCCCGCACGCTGGCTGCTGTCCTAGGGAAGTCCCTAGGAAGCCAAGCTGAAGGAGAAAGTCCTTGCCTTCGAAGGGCTTTTGGTTTAAGGGGTGTCGGGCTCTGTGCTGGGCAGTCTTATTGAAGCTTGGTCGTTTGTTAGGCGCTTTCATATCTATCCTTTTACTGGACCCTGGAGACCTACTTTGTGTGGAGGGTTGTATCCATTCTACTGATGAGAAAACTGAGGTTTAGTAAGATCACATGACCTCCTAGAGCTCTCACATCGAGTTAATTATGAACTTAGGTCTCTCGGCCCTAATTCATAACCTACACAGCTGACTCTTGACTACCCACAACCGTTAGGGTGTCTTTTCTTACTTCAGACATCCTCTGGTCACTTTCATGTCACTCTGTGCAGCCCTGAAACTGCCAGAGAAACATGGGGAATTTGTATGTGAAGTTCCTGTTAGACGTGGATGGCCTGCAGCGGAAAGTGTTCCCCAAGGCCCTCACGTGTCCTGATCGTATGGTTCAGGTGAGAAAGAAAATGGACATTGTGCTACTATGTCAGAAATGCATACCCAGTTGTTCAAAAATCTCTACACCTGAAAAGTGCCTTTGCAAAGTTAAAACTGAGTATCAGATACACAGTCTCAAAACTATGCAAACATTTATATATGATTTCCTCTGCAAAGGATGTGGGAATTAAAGTTCTTTGGGAAACATTCCAGAAGGCTGTGCAGTGTCACTTCATTCTAAAGGAGGGAAGAAGCTTCTGGGCTTTTCTCTGAAGCCAATCGAACAGCTTTGCTCCTTCACTCACTCATGACTTTGCCTCATCTTTAAAAATTACTCCCAAGATTAAAAGAAAAAAGTATTTAAGCAAGTTTTTCACCAGATCACCAAATAAGATTTTAAAAAATTTGTAAAACAGAAACTTAACCTCAGATGCAAAAACCAAAACAGTCATCAGATCCAGAACTCTGTAATATTTATTAGAATATTGGTATCAAGGAAAGATGAAGCATTGAATCACTTCAGTAAAGCTTACTTGGGGAGAAAATTCATTTATTTATAAAAAAGCAAGTTAATTCACCATCCAAGGGAACTGTTGTTCCTTTTACTTATGAAATCAGGGTTCCCCTATTAAGCCAGAGGACACTTTCAGGACAATAATGAAGAATAATGCAGGTTTTTATTGCCTCTGGGGTATGTCTGTGCACAGATGGCCTTGGAAATAAAACACTATTTGGAAGTGGATTCAGTCTCCTTTTTTTCCCTAACCCTACTCCTGTGAATGGAAGCCACACCATGTTCTTTAGCTTCTGAGGAGCCCGTCGTGATAAATGGGACAAACAAACCCTCATGCACACATCCTTTACATTTATACTGACAGCCTGTGCATACATGTTTATGCCAACTCCCCAACTAGTTATTGACTGTGACAACCTCTAGAAATAAATTCTAGACTGCACAGATTTTAATTTCACTGCTGCTGAATCTTTCTGAGATATGGCTCTTGGCTCCGCTGATACTCTATGCAGCCTGGATGCCAGAATTTTGCATCTTCTGTGGCCTAACGCAGTGCAGAGGCTACATTGTCCACTGTCCTTCATCTTACGCCTTCTTCTTTGGAAAGTGGGGATCAGAGTGGGTCTGAAGAATGCCATCACAAAGCATCAGTTTCCTAAGCTGACTTTCATTAATTTCTATGGGCTCTCACCCCGGAGGCATCCAGAGTATTAAGTGGAAGAGGTGGAGATAAATTCCCTCAAATTTACTCTGGGACAAATCGGGGGAAAATTGTATGCATGTCACTTCCAGGTTTAGAGATCTTCAGTGGCTTCTCGTAATAGAAAGATTACATGCTAGGTTCTCTAACTTTGCAGCCAAATCACCTTTCACATGGAGCCACTCATTCATCAGATATTTGGGGGGGGGGGCTTACTGACTAAGCCTTGCGCTCTGGGGTGTCAGCATCCCTGACTTTATAGACTTGACATTGAAGGAAGACAAAGAGTCACAGCTAAAATGTCATTATAACAACCCCAAGTGTCCTGATGGAGAGGGGCAGGGTGCTGTGAGAGCTCCTCGGTGAGGAGCCAGATCTGGACTGGGGAGCCTGAAGAACAAGGAAAAAGTTGTGGCTCCAGACCAAGAACAACGGGCTCCAGGGCATAAGTGGCAGGGAATCCCGGGTCATGTGGGACCTTCAAGAAAATTTTATGTGAAGAACTGGGGTCCTTATCACAAGATAAAGTGGAAGCCACGGTGGGATTTCAAGAAGGGGGATAATATGATTAGTTTTGTATTCAAACACATCACTAGGATTGCTATTTGGAGATAAAGCATCAGGGGACAAGGAACCAGTCAAGGCTCTGTCCTAGTGGCCCAGGAGGAGATGGAGGGGCATTTTGGATAAAGATGATAATGTTGGAGTAGGTACCAAGTGAATGAAGCTGTACAGTGGGAAATTTAACTGAGCTTCATCTCTCTAATCTAATGCTCTCCTGTAACCTCATGCTCACTTGTTTATTTGAGTTGTATAATTTACCTTCATGGACCTTTATTAAGAAAAATGAGAGGAGAAAGAAGATTTCTACTTTGTCACAGGAATAGCCCCAATTTAAAGCATAGGATCTGATTTCATTGTTTATAGCCACTGGCCCATATTTCTACTCTGGGTAAAGGAGGCAGATTTTTCTTTTTTTCTGATTATCTCCAAATCCCGCCAGAAAATGACTTTTCTGCTAGAGAAGATGCTGGCCTGATATTATGGACTGAATTGTGCTCCCCTCCAAATATGTATGTTGAAGCCCCAACCCTCAGTGTGACTGCACTTAGAAATGGGACCTAGAAGGAGGTAATAAAGGTTGAATGAGGCCATAAAAGTGGGACCTTAATCCAATAAGACAAGTGTTCTTATGAGAAGAGGAAGCATTGCAGAGCTCTCTTCTCTCCCCGTGCACACACAGAGAAGAGGCCACATGAGGACACAGCAAGAAGGCAGCCTCCAAACTGGAAAGAGAAACTTCACCATAACACAGATTCACTGGCACCTTCATCTTGGACTTCTAGCCTCCAGAACTGTAATAACATAAATTTCTGTTGTTTAAGTCACCCAGGCTTTGGTATCCTATTATGGCAGCCCAAACAGACTGCTAAAACTGGGTAGAGGAGACTGGATCTCTGGCCAATTGTACTTGATTCTTTCACTGATTTTTAGCTGTCCAAAACACCCTAAGGGAGCTGATTCAAACAGTTTTCAGAAAAAAATTATATAAGAAAATGTCAGTAATAGGCATCCCATTCATTCAAAATTTGGGCCAATTCATACAGTCTAAGCTGAAGTGGCACTCGAAAAGAAGGCCTGATTTTTTGTGAAAAGGGGGCAAATTAATACCATATACAGGGTCAAGAACATACTAGTCAAACACCCCTCGCTTGGCTTTTTACTGGTGGCATGTCCATGTAGTACATTTAATGTGGTAAGGCCTCAAGTTTCTTATCTATATATTGACTAATAGCACAGATCATACAGGGGTCTGTAAAGATGAAATGAGATGATGCATGCAATAAAATTCGAGCCAGTGTGTGTATGTGTGTGTGTGGTAAGCACCCAAAAGTTGATATGATTGTTATTATTAGGAAATATTGCTACTTGTCAAAGCAGCCAAAATAGGATATGCAAATTATTTTCTATTTCTTGAAGTGGGTGTATAAAAGACCTAAGAAGCAAAGGACTAAATGTATGTTACCATTAGTCTAATAAACTCATGCACAGGGAACTGGGATATTATGAGAACAATTCTAGAATTCAGGCTTGGGAACTACTAGTCTTTTCCAGTCCTTGCTCATCAATATTGTTTGTTAATATGGCTCTTAGTCTCCCAACATAATGATTTCTTATGAATTGCTATTCTTTCCCCTGTTCTAGGGCGGCTGCCTAAGAGGTGGGGAGGAAGATTTTGGAGACAGGAGTCCTAGAACACACTCTAATTCTGCTACTCGCTATCTACCATGAAATAAGCCATTAACAATACCTGCTAGATGATGAATAAATGGATGAATTAATGAATAAAAAACTATCATAAGAATTGAGAGATAAAAATTAAAACATTTTAAAATGTTTGATACATAGCTAACACTCAGGAAAGTCTCTTACCTTCCTTCAGTTCAATAAACATTCTTTGGGCACAAAAAATATGCAGGGTAAAAGCCCCAACCCTGATATCTATGATGGCAGTGGGAAGCCAGGACAATTAACCAATGTGACTTCCCCCAAGAACAGATAAAATCAGAGTTCCCGTCGTGGCTCAGTGGTTAACGAATCCGACTAGGAACCATGAGGTTGCGGGTTCCATCCCTGGCCTTGCTCAGTGGGTTAAGGATCCGGTGTTGCCGTGAGCTGTGGAGTAGTTTGCAGACGTGGCTCGGATCCTGTGTTGCTGTGGCTGTGGTGAAGACCAGCAGCTACAGCTCCTGTTAGACCCCTAGCCTGGGAACCTCCATATGCCGCGGGTGCGCCCTTTGATAAGGCAGAAAGACAAAAAAAAAAAAAAAAAAAAAAGAACAGATAAAATCGTGATGAAGGAAGAGGAAGTTAATATGTTAATCAATTCAATAGTTGTCCTTTGCCTAGGTCTTTCGAATCAGATACCATGAGTTACTATTTTTTGAGGAAGTTTGAGTTTGTGTTCAGATTTATATTTCACTCTTGACAAAACATCATTTCCCAGTTCTATGAAAATAAAACTGACGGGTTTTCTTCAACATGACCTAGTTCTTAAAAATGCCATTTAAACTAATATTAACTTTCCCTTTTGAAATGTATAACAACTTTTATTCCACTGGGGATCATTAGTCCTACAGATTCTATGAGTGATTTAGAAGGAAATGTTTTCACTAATTTCATATTTATTTCTATTGACTTTCTAAAAGAACAGCACTGTCAGAACAACTCAAAATTGAATTTTATATAACTTAGAAGCATATTGTACTTGAATTGATAGAATGAATGCAAATTACTTTATCAAACATTTATTGAGGAATTGCTACATGCAAGGTCTTATGATAGAGGCTGTAGAAGACCTTAAGAAAAGCAAGAGGAGGAGTTCCTGTCGTGGCTCAGTGGTTAACGAATCCGACTAGGAACCATGAGGTTGCAGGTTCAATCCCTGGCCTTGCTCAGTGGGTTAAGGATCCGGCGTTGCCGTGAGCTGTGGTGTAGGCTGCAGATGTGGCTCAGATCCCGCGTTGCTGTGGCTGTGGCGAAGGCCGGCAGCTACAGCTCCTGTTAGACCCCTAGCCTGGGAACCTCCATATGCCGCGGGTGCAGTCCTAGATAAGACCAAAAAAAAAAAAAAAAATGGAAAACAAGAGGAGTACCTGCTGTGATGCAGTGGATTAAGAACTGGTTGCTGTGGCTCAGGTCACCGCAGAGGTGCATGTTCAATCCCTGACCAGGCACAGTGGGTTAAAGGATCCAACATTGCTGCAGCTTTGGGGTAGGTCCCAGCTTGGCTTGGATTGGATTCAACCCCTGGCTCAGGATCTCCCGTATGCCACAGGTATGGCCACTTTGAAAAAAGAAAGAAAGAAAGAAAAAAGAAAAGCAAGAAAATTCTCTCACTTTCTAGAAACCCGCAGTCCATTAACACACAAAGATAAACCCACAGATTTCTGCTTTATGACAAAGGGTAAGTTCCAGTGAAATCTTATGATGTAGTGGAAGCATGGAGGTTGGAAAAAGTACACTCTGTGCGCTTTCACAGAGAAGAACTAGAAAGACATCATCTAGGTGGGTTTTACCGGAAAAACAAACAAAACAAAAACCAAAAAAGTTGAATCACAAAGACAACTTTCTTAACAGGCAAATGGAGGGAATGATAAATTTAACTTACTCATTTTCCCCCTAAAATCTCAGCTACCAGTTAAGAGCTTGGGGTTGCAAGTGACAGAAAATCTAATTCAAGTCAGTTTAAACAAGAGAGAGTTTGTGGCTAATGCAGATGAAAGCGCTGGTGGTGGACTTGGCTCAAGCCCTGGAAAGTGCATGGCTCTAACATCTGCTGTGTCACTGCATTCTCAGGGAAGCTCTCCTTCCATGACCAAATACTGGCTGCATCCAGCCGGGCCTTGAAGCCTCCTACCTCCAGCTTCAAGTAAGTGAGGATCTATTCCCTAGAAACACCAGCAAAGTGTTAGGGGTCTCATAAGGTCTGATTATACAGTTTCTAAACCAATCACTATAATCACGAGAATGCAACATGTTGATTGACTCTGGCCAATAAAGATTTACACTAGAGCTCAGAGTAAGTTTCATTCCAACTACTCTACACAAGATGGGAATAGGCAAAGTTCAAGTGCAGTTTACGAAAAGAAAGGTAAAGGAATTTGCATGGCAAGGTATGTACTATATCAAACCAGGCAGATCAATTAATGAAGAGTATATTAGAAGTGGTGATTAGAGCAAAAAAGATGATAATCTTTCCAAATTATTTCTAAGTTAAAACATGACTGGTATACTCTCATGTTGTTCCTCATGTTTGGTTTTCAAAAATTATGCGTCTTCTCAATATGTCAATTTATTAGACATTTGCTGAGGCCTCATGTATTAGAACTATGTTGGATGTTTGGGGCAAAATGACATTGTCTTTACTCTTAACAGCTTGCCATCCCCCAAAATAAACAGGAAAGACAGAATCAGAAAACTTCAGGGTTTCTGTTTGCCTCCTTTTTAAAGTGTTTCCAGACAATATGAATGTTATATTATTAATTAATTGGAAAATAGACTCAGTAAACCGACAAGGAAATTGTTTTAATATTGGACTGCATTAGTTGTCTCTGATATATAAGCCCTACAACATATGAAGACAACATTTGTCTTTAATCAGGCTGCCAAAATGACCCTCTTAAAATGTGGGTATAATCAGGGACTTGCTTATGTTGATCAATTACAAATTCCCAGTCATGGTTCTCAGTTGTGGCTCATTCTCCATCATTTCCCATTTAAACATTTGGTATTTCAGATTCAGTGACCTCCTCTGGCCTCATGCACACTTACTATATCATGCTGTTTCTTCTGTCCTATTTTCTACCTCTCTCAACTTACAGATCAAGTGTTACCTCTTCTCTGCAGCCTTCCTGTATTTTTCCTGCACAGACTTATTTCCCTTCTATGATCTTCCATAACCTTGTATAAGACTTGTGTCTCTGTTGAACATTCATATATTGAACTGTAGTGGATTTTTCTTTGCTCATCTCCTCCTCTTTGGGACTATGAACACCTTAGGAGGAAGCAGTCCCTCATTTACTTTTGCATCTCCAAGATGAGCTTAAGATATGGCACATAAGCATTGGCTGAGTGTTAAAGAAATGTGAGCCTAGGAGAGCCTAAAGATTGTTTCAACAAGAGTCATTTCCAACTATTATTTTCCAGCAGAAGTCTATTTTCTTAGTCATTCCTCTGGGAAATGTGTGTAAATGAATTTTTGCCTATGTGGGGTTATTTTCAAAGGGGTTCAACCATTTTAGAAATAAGCTTGCTGGACCATTATCAGAGTCACTTTAAGAGTCAGAAGCACCAGGGTAGAAAAGGAACAAAACCAGCAGGGTTTAAGGAGATCTGGGTTTTCGTCCTGCCTCTATAGCTAACATGCTCTGTGTCCTTTCTGTTCATTGACAAGCATCTCAGTTTTCTCATTTGTGGAATGGAACCTCATTTGAGATAGAGCACCTCAGCTCTCTGCCATAGACTCAAGGAAACTAAGATTATCGTTTCCAACTTTCTTCCCAGATACAGAAATTAACTGACAAGCATGTCACATCCAGCACCTGACTGAGCTCTCCAGGGACAAGGCATTCACTTCCTAAAGGCCCAACACTCCACTTCTGGACAACATTCATGCTAGAAAGTTCTCTTCCCTGAGCTGAAATCTACCTCCTCTCTGTGACTACTCATTGATCTTGATCTGCCCTCTGGAGTCATAAGAATCTCAATTCCATTTGTGTCCATGATGGCCTTTCAATCATTATGAATAGCTGTCACAGCTTTCCCCAGCCTCATCCTCAGATTAAACAGCCTAAGCTTATCAAGCACCCCTTCCAGGTCTCGGATGCTGGTTCCCTAACTATTCTCATCCCCATCCTTAGAACATACTCCATGTGTAACCAAGCTAGGACCCTGTGGGGCTCCTGGACACACAAGCCTTTCTGTGTCCTCCATTTCTTATTTTTAGGGAATAAGTTTCAGCTTCCTTGAACTTCCCTGAATTCAAAGGGGCAGATTTAAAAACTTGCTAATCAGGAAAGGGAGGAGATGGAGAGACCAGGAAGAAGCAGTCAAAAGACAATAGTGCAGGAGTTCCCATCGTGGCTCAGTGGTTAACAAATCCGACTGGGAACTATGAGGTTGCAGGTTCGATCCCTGGCCTTGCTCAGTGGGTTAAGGATCCAGCGTTGCTGTGAGCTGTGGTGTAGGTCACAGATGCCTCTCAGATCCTGCGTTGCTGTGGCTGTGGCGCAGATCAGCAGCTACAGCTCCAATTTGACCCCTAGCCTGGGAACCTCCATTTGCCGTGAGCGCGGCCCTAGAAAAGGCCAAAAAAAAAAGAGAGAGAGAGAGAGACAATAGTGCAGCCTTGGGACAGGGTCCTGGTTCTTCCTCAAGGAATATTCATAACAATATCTTTGAGCCCTTCTACAGAACTAAAACCCCAACAAATGGAAGATGTTAACTACTTGATGGAGCATTTCTCGTTCCAGAAAGAGGACCATCAGAACCAGTGCTAGGGCCACTAAACACCAGTTTTGAGAAACAATGCAGCCTTGCCTCTTCCCTGATCCTTATCTGCAACACTTTTTTCCACTCCAAAAACTATAAAACAACCTTCTAATCTCTCCCAAAGGGGCCACAGTCTTCAGGGCATTAGCCCGCTGTGACCCTCCTTTGCCTGGCAAAACACTAAAGCTATCTTTTTCTCCTTCACCTCAAACTCTGTTTCCATATATTCTATTTGGCACCAGCAGACAGAGGCCAAATTCTGGCAACAATTTCTCCTCTAGAAGATGACAAAAATGCATAGAAGTGTCTGATCTAGACAGATCCAGGAAACCATGACTCTCTTTGAGCTGGACATTGCACTTCTCCCCTTAATACTAAATGACTTAACCATTTTAGGTTTCTTCAGGCTCAGAATCCTGTTGGCTCAGGTTGTGGTCAGTTAATATTTAAAATATTTCATAATTGAAAATAAAAGTATGTTTAAAAATCCTCTGTCAATCTGTCACCCCTTCTTGCCCTGAAGCAATTCATTTTTTAAACCCTGAATGGAAGTGTCCACATTTATCTATATTGCTTGCAATCCTTAAGTACCACAACCCTCCCATGAATTGTTTTACAAAGTAGCGACCACAAGTAATGACCACAGGCTGAGGTATTGAACCAGAATGGCCCCTCGTGCTCCTTTGCTCCCTGGTCTCATCTCCTAGGCTGGCTGATGACTGGCTCGAAAACCTACTCAGGCTCTCTTCTTTGATTGCTTTCTTTCTCACAGCGTTGAACTTCCCAACCTTTGAAACCCTTCTTTTTTTGGTGGTACCTGTGTCTACAAGGAAGAAACAACTCTCATAACCAAATTCAACCTGCAAGACTACTACTGCCCTAGGAAACCCCCTAGTCCCTCTTCATAGGAGGTGCATTATGGATTCTGAATCTTTGTAGCTGCTCCATATGTGCTAACTGAGTTTAATGAGATGACTCTGTCAGAGAAAAGGAAGTGCATCACAGATACATAAATGGGGCTAAAACCCATTAAGTACTCAAAATATGTGAGTGATATGATTTCTAGTTTGAGAGCACTTTTTTCTATCTTTCATTGTTTCTTTTTATTCTTTTTGGGTGGGCCCATAGCATGGGAAAGTTCCCAGGCCAGTGATCAAACTCATGCCTCAGCAGTAACCAGAGCCACGGCAGTGACAATGCCAGATCCCTAGCCCACTGTGCCACCAAGGGACTCCAGTTCAAGAGAACTTGAGGAAAGAAGTTTCAGAGAAAAGATGTGCTGCTTAGAGTTAGGTAAGGCTAACAAAGTGTGAACTTGTTTTCGAATGTGAAACTGCTAAAATAAGCTATGTAAGAAAGGATCACATTAAGAAGTTTAGAAAGAAAAGCACCTTCCTTGATGGGGTCAGACTCTTGATTAGATATATCAAGCCCAGGGAGGTGAGTGCAATGTTTGAGAAGGTATCATTTTTGGTTGGAAAATCTCAGGTGGATTTCAGTCTCTCTTTACTCTGTACCCTAGACTTTTCAGAGCTACTAAAAGATGAATAGGTGGGCTCAACCCTGCCTTTAGAGGACTTTAAATTCCTCTCAGGATATAAGACCACATGGTTGTTGTTATGGACATAATGTTTGTTTCTCCCCAGATTCTTATGTTGAATACCTAAACTCCAGTGTAATGGGATTTTGAGAGGTAATGAGGTCATGAGTAGGGAACCCTCATGAATGGGATTTATGCCCTTATTAGAAACCCCAGAGAACTCTCTTTGTTCTCTACACGTGAGGACATAAGGAGAAGACAGCTATTTATAAACCAGGAAGAGAGCTGTCACCAGAACCCAGCCATGCTGGCACCTTGCTCTCAGGCTTCTAGCCTCCAGACCAGTAAGAAATAAATCTCTGTTTTTTATAAGCCACCCATTCTATGGTGTAATTTTTTATAGCAGCCAGGGCAGACCAAGACTGTTGTGTTGAATATAAAACTTATCATCAGGCATTTTGGGTGTGAGTAGCCTGCTGTACTCATTTAGTGCCATAACTCTTGGGAAATACTGAGGGTTCTTATCCCTGAGGCTGCCGTATTCTCATTTGTATTGTTTTAACTATTAAAGGGATATGGCAGGTAAACCTTGAATTAGAAAAAAATGATGTTAGGTGTTCCCACTGTGGCTCAGCAGTAACAAACCTGACTAGTATCCATGAGAACACAGGTTCGATCCCTGGCCTCGCACAGTGGATTAAAGGATCTGGAGTTGTTGTGAGCTGTGGTGTAGGTCACAGACTCAGCTTGGATCCGGCATTGCTGTTGCTATGGTGTAGGCTGGCAATTACAACTCTAATTCAACCTCTAGCCTGGAACTTCCGTATGCTGGAAGTGTGGCCCTAAAAAGACAAAAATAAATAGATACATAAATAAAAGGAAGAAGAAGAAGAAAAGAATTATGTTTCTAGCTCCTTCTCTCTTTCCTCTTTCCATAAGGATATGCTAAGTGTTCACCAAAGCTCAGAAACTGTACTTGGCCCTGGGGCAATCAGGAAGAATTAAATAGAACCTTAGAATAATTTTGATGCATAGTAAATACAGTTGCAAAATTATATGCCAGATAACAACCTGGAGCACCTATCTGGTCAAAGATGGTGGGAGAGGCATAGTTGGAGGAAAGGACTCACATGGAGAGAGTTTCAGATTCTGAGCAGGAAGGTGATTAAGGGATACAGGCTGCCATATCACTGCTCCAAATGACGTCTCCCACATTACTTCTGGAATATACTGTCACTAAGTAGGCTATTTCTCAAAAGCATCTCACTCCTGGGCATTGAAACAAATATATGTTTCTTGAATATAATGTGTCTCAAAGAATGATTTCATATTTTGTCAGCAACAAAAAGGTAATAATTCTGCACTTTAAAGAATGACTTGAAGATGATACAGTGACAGAAAGATTTTTAAAACTCCACCCAAATGGATAAAAATGCCACAAAAAAGAGAATATTTAGGTAGCAAAATCATTTAGGAGCAAGTTCTTGAACATTAAATGATGCCGAGAGAAGAACATATTTGCCATATATTTTGGAATTTGAAAATAGAGCCTCATATGCTTTATGGCACTTAAACTATTTGAATAAAAATGACATAGCTCTAGGCTAGAAATTTTATAGCTGTGGCCTGCTTTCATTTCCTTAGGACTAAACTCGGATGAAAAGGAAGAGATTCAGACCATGTCACTTTTTTGGTCTCTGTTTCCTTCTGGGTCAGATGCTGAGAAGAAACCCCAGAAGAAGAGAATGTGAAGCAGTTTAGCTTGAAGAAAAAAAAAGGGAAAACTTGAAGCATGTGACAAAACCCCTTCTCCTGGAGATTAGCAGTTACATTCTTTTTTTTTTTTTTTTTTCCTGTCTCTCTCTGTCTCTGTCTCTCTTTTTTCTCCTAAACTGAGCAAAGAACTTTCTCAAGAGCAGGACAAATTATACCACTTTTTAAAAGCAACATCAATTTAGCTTAAGTCTGTTTGGTGTTAGCTTAACAATGTTGATTTGCTAGGACTTTAGTGATAACAATGTTGAAATATTTTTGTGGTACTAGGAGATCACATTCTACACAGACAGGGCATGAGGCTAAATTTCACTGTTTGTGACAATTTTTATGTCCCCCCAACTCAAAGTCATTTGTCAAATAGCCTCATCTATCTTATTACACAACTTCATCAGAAAGAAAAATCTAGTTATTTGGGAATGGTTTAAAAGTGTATAATGTTAACATTTTCTTTAAGTATTTCACTGAATATGTTTTAGTTTATTTCTTCAAATGATAAAAAAACTTTAATAACAAATCTAAATATACTCAGAAAGCGTCTAAATGCTTTTAGAGGAAAAATAAACAAAAATGAGTTAGATTTCAAATTGAAAGGTCAAAAGAAATAGATTTGATGGAAATATTTATCCATATTAAGTGAATCATTGTTTCCATTTGGAGAAATAAAATGAGAAATGCTTAAAATATTTTCTGGGAATTTTATGAATTCTTGATGTCTTATCAAAATTCCAATTACTTTCAGTGCTGTTTGCCCGACTCACAAAAGGCCTTGCAGCTGTTTGTGGAGTTGGCCAGTATGAGGAATACCTCCAGAGCTTGGTCCTAGACATCCCAGCAAAGGCCATGGCTCTGTTCTCACCACACATGTAAATTAGACCCAAACCTGAGGTGGATTTGGAGTAGAATGGACTTAAGAATAAGGATCTGGAAACCTAGGTTTTAATCCCAGTTCTGCACCCAACATCCTTCAGGTGCTCCATCCTTGAGGATTATGGAGGTGTCTCTCCTGTCTTTAACCCTTAGTCTTCCTAAAATTTCTCAGTCCTATGCAAATCAAAACTACAATGAGGTATCATTTCACACCAGTCAAAATGGCCATCATCCAAAATTCTACATATAGAGTTCCTTTGTGGCCCAGTGCTTATATGGCCAATGATTGATCCCTGGCCCTGGAATTTCTATGTGTTATGGACATGACCAAAGGAGAAAAAAAAATGCCTACAAATAATAAATGTTGGAGAGGGTGTGGAGAAAAGGGAATCCTACACTGTTGGTGGGAATGTGAATTGGTGCAGCTACTACAGAAGACAGTATGGAGGTTCCTTAAAAAGCTAAACATAGAGTTACCAAATGATCCAGCAATCCTACTCTTGGACATATATCTAGAAAAGACAAAAGCTCAATTTCTTTTACTCTGGGGGGTATCTGCAAGATGAGGAGATAAATGCTTGTTCTCAGATGACATCTTAAACCAGAACTGTCCATCAATCCCTTATTTTATGCCTCTGATCCTGTATTCTATTCCATCTTCCCATCAGTACTACAGTTGAGTTCATTTGCCATACTTGTTTCCTTGTTTCTGTCTTTCTTCTGCCCAAAATACCCTAAACTTTCTTAAAACATTAATTCTCCTACCATGTCCCTTCAATCTTAAAAACTTTCTCAAGAACATTCTACAGTTCTCAATTACCTTCAAAGTCAATTCCAAACTTTTTGCTCTGATGATGACACTTCCCACCTAAATCTCTATTCATGATTTGATTTTTCTCCATTGGCAATGCCTTTCTTCATATACCCACCTGTCAAAACCTGGTAGCTTTTGAACATCTGCTTAAATATTGCTTTCCCATAATCTTATTACTAATCTCTCCGTTATATCTTGCCATTAACTTTACTTTGAGCATTTTAATGCAGAAATAACATCCTGTATAATATTACAACTGTTTACCATTCTTTATTCTCTCATGTTAGAATTAAGTTTCTTATAATGTTTGGGCCCACTTTTACCTTCTATTTTCTCCCCAAAACACCAAACATGGAACATAGCAGGTAGTCAGTGAAAAGGTATTTACTTAATAAATTAATGCATGAGTATATTTTGCATTTTTAGGCATCATTGCTTTTCAGTTACCTGAAATATGAGCATAATACATGCCCTGTGTTAGTGGTATCTGCTTTTTGGAAGAAAAACAGATGTGTGTAAGTGTCCCCTGACATATTACAAAATGTGTTTGGATTCCAGACTGTTATCACGTTCATTATTTTGTCTTTGTGTAAGACATTTCTTGCACACATATAAAAGTTGGATAGGAATAATTTAAATAAGTATTCCCTGATAAGGAATTCTGTTTTGGGTATATCGTGCATTCTTCATGATTTGCCATAAATCTATGAACTCTCATTATATTCCCAAGGAAGAAATCTGCTGGTTCTCTGAAAAGAGTGTCTGAAGTCTTCAGCACAGTATGACTCATTTGTATTTTAAAGTATATTTGCTAGGAGTTCCCATCATGGCTCAGTGGTTTACAAATCCGACCAGGAGCCATGAGGTTGCGGGTTCGATCCCTGGCCTTGCTCAGTGGGTTAAGGATCTGGCGTTGCTGTGGCTGTGGCGTAGGCCAGTGGCTACAGCTCTGATTAGACCCTTAGCCTGGGAATCTCCATATGCCATGGCTGCGACCCTGAAAAGACGAAAAGACAAAATGATAATAATAATAAAGTATATTTGCTAGAAAGCATAGTTTTACAAGAAGAGAGAATTCACAATATTCTTAACTTTTGTGTCAAATCAGGATTCTTGCAATGAAGGTAATAAAACTGAATAAAGTGTACTGTTGGCAAAATGGCAAATATGCCATTCTTCCAAATTACTACAGCAGTAAGCCATTGTTAACATCTTGGTTCAAATTTTCCACATGAATCTTTCCATGGATCCATTCACTGGCTCATTTATTTATGCGTTTCTTCACATTTTCACTCATGCAAAAACCTTCACTAACCATGCATCAGGCATTAGGCTTGAGCGCTGGAGTGATGACTAAGATGCGGATCCTGTACTTCGGGAGTACATAGCTTCCTGGGGAGGACAGACACTCACAGGAACATGTTAAGTGCAGTGTTAGGAAGAAATTCAAGTAAGGAGGAAGAAGACTGAACTCAGCTTGTGAAAGTCAGGGACAACTTCCTGAAGAAGTGATGTCTGTTCTTGATTCCTATTAAAGTAGGGAATTTGACTGAAGTGTTAGGCATTGTCCTCAGAAATGCAGCTACCTTCTTTGTCTACTGTGAGCACCAGTGACTAATCTTGTTATTCAGATTCTTGCATGAACTAAGTTTAAGCTTGTGTGTTTTGCATGAGATAGTGTCCTGGAATTTCACCATGTTGCTTCAGCCTGTTCTCAGGGAATACCGTGGAGGAGTAGTTCTCAAAAGAGCTCAATTTCAGAATTGTATAGTAGGGATAGAATGTCCAGGCTTTACCCATAGAAAGGCTGATCGATTGTTCTGGGGCAGGGGTAGCATTTTTTAGAAGCTCCCCCACATAATTCTAATGTGCAGTGAGGCTGCCAACCATTGCTGTAGAGAGAATTTTAGAATGGTCCTGATGAGAGAACCCTCAGCAACCATCCAGTGCAACTTCTACCTCCTAGATGAGGAAGCCGAGAATGAGGTTGAATCTCATTTTCCTTGGAAGGTATTTGTTACAGGTTGAATTGTGCCCTCTCCAAATTTACATGTTGAAGTCTAAACCCCCAGAATCACAGAATGTCAGCTTCTTCAGAAATAGGGTCATTGTAGGCATCATCAATGAAGATGAGGTCAGACCCCCCTAATCCAATATGACTGGTGTCCTTTTAAAAAAGTCAATTCGAACACAGATAAGGAAACAGGGAAAATGCCTTGTGAAGACTGGAGTTATGCTACCATAAGCCAAGGAACTACCAGAAGGGAGGAGAAAGGCCTGGAACAGATCCTTCTCTAGCATCTTCACAGGGAGCATGGCCCTGCTGTCACTTTTATCTTGGATTGCTAGCTCCCAGAAGGAGGAGAGAATAAATTTCTGGTTTGTTTAGTTGGTTGGTTTTAGCCCATGCCTACAGCATGTGAAACTTCCTGGGCCAGGGATAGAACCATGCCACAGCAGTGATCCTAGACACAGCAGTGACAATGTTTCTCGATCCTTAACCCACTGAGCCACCAGGGAACTTCAAAGGTGATTACAGTATCTTTAACACATATTTGTCCCTATCCTGGTTAACTTGACCATTCTCACTCCTAGTGTGGGTCCATTGCTCATTCGCATTTCACAAGCACCAATGAAAGCAGGTTGCTGGTTCCTGCTTATCTGAGGAAGGAGGGTACTAATATAATAAATATGGCTTGGACAGTTAGGGTGACCCCACTTGGCCATCTCTGAGTAAGCTGAAAGTGTGGGGCCCTTTCTATGTATTTCTTGCCGTCTCGTTCTTGCTTTCCTCAACATTCTGACGTTCAAACTCCCTTTTTTCATTTTCCTATTGCCTTAAATACTTCTGGAGCCTCTGGGCTTGGGGGGAAGATACTGCATAATCATTTTTCTCCTAGAGCCCCTAGATGGGTGGGATGTATATAGCAAAGACTTCCGAAGAGTTCCTGAAGTAGTGCTGTGTTTTTTCCTTTTTTCTTTTCTCTTTCTCTGTTTGCTTGTTTGTATCATAGCAGGTTCATAAACCTGGAACTCTGAATGGAGATCATCTTGACCAAAGTCAGAGCTTGAAACTCAGGCCCTAGAAGAGAGCACGGTTTTCTAACAACTATCCATGGCATGAGTGATATCGGTGACCAAGGTCAAGCTTGATCTTGGGATTCTCAAACTGGTGCATTTTCACTGACCGTACTTCAAGCTTTGCATTTACTCAGCTGTAGGAGCTTGAACAAATCTGTTAATGACTTTGAGACTTGTGTCCTCATTTGTGACATGAGGACCATATTGCTTCAGTGACATGACTGAGGGTTGTAGGAAATATATGTAAAGCTCCAACTCCATTTCTGGATCCAGAGAACACTCTAGTTGTGTTTCTTTGAGAGTGTGGGAAGGACAGATGAAGGTGATATTCTTCTGGAAGCTGGAAAGCCTGTCACAGATACAGCTCATACAACTTAACAATACAAATCATTTGTTCTTCACAAGAGTCTCTCGGTTGAAGTGTGTGCTTATCAGCTTCCAAAATTATGAGTAACTCAAGTTACATCAGCAGAAAGGGGAAAAAAAGAACAATAAAGCAAAAACAACAAATCTATCCAGCCAACCTACTTATTCAAGCTGGTTGATTGTTCCTTTAGAATTTGTTTTTTATTTTATAAAAATGGAAATGAGGGTCTTTTTTTCTCCTCTCAAATATTTTTGGGACGAGAAGCTTTGAAGAGAGAGGAGATGAAAGGGAGCAGGTTAATTCAGAAGTCAGCCAATGTTCCTGGAATGAAACATGGCAGGCCTTTGGCTGGAGCGACTGGGAGGCAGAAGAAACCAGGCTGGTAAAGGGGCCCTGAGCCATGGATTGGGTCCTGCCCAGAGTGAAGGAATTCAGATGAGGTATCTCAGTCTGCACAGGAGTGACTCTGATAGAATGTTAGAGTTTTGCAGGACCCTAGAGGTCATCTTGCCCAACCCCTGACTCATACAGATAGGAGTGAGAGGCTAGCAAGGAAAAATGAGTGGGGAGGATGTTTATTGCTCTATAAGCCCCATGGCAGACCCTTACACATTGTCTCATTTGGTTTCCTTAGCAAGAGTTCCTCATCCCTGTTTTCCAAGGCATAAGATCATGAGAGGAGGTGGCCCACACCAATGCCCCCTTCCCAAACCACCCCATCAAATAAAAAAGTCCTAATTTCTTCATCTATGAAGCTTACTTGTTTTTTATAACAATGAATTTTATTTCAATTATAGGTGTACAAAAATCATCATGAGTCAATTTGATAGATTTTGTGTCCCAAACCCACAGTGCATCCCCCCACCCCCCAGATTGTCTTATTTGAAAAACCAAGGTTTTCCAAAGTCTGTGAGTCATTGTCTGTTCTATGAATCTTACTTTTATGGCAAAAGAGATTTTGTAGACATGACCAAATTAAGAAGGTTGAGGTGGCTTATATGTGGAATATAAAATATGGCACAAATGAACCTATATGAAAAACAGAAACAGACTCACAGACATAGAGAACAGACCTTTGGTTGTCAAGGGGTGGGTAGGGAGTGGGATGGACTGGGAGTTTGGGATTAGTAGATGCAAACAATTACATTTAGAATAGATAAGCAATGAGGTCCTGCTGTATAGCACAGGGAACTATATGTAGTCTCTTGGAATAGACCATGATGGAAGATAATATAAGAAAGGAAATATATGTATGAGTGGGTCACTTTGCTGTACAGCATAAATTGGCACAACATTGCAAATCAACTATCACTTAATTAAAGAAAAAGGAATATTGAGGTAGAGTAGGCCTTAAGTGTTATCACAGTGTCCTTATAAGAGGGAGGCAGAGAGAAATTTAACTACAAAAGAAAAAGGCATGGGAAGACTGAAGCAGGATGCTAGCGGACTGGCTTTGAAGACAGAGGAAGGAGCCACAGGCCAACTAATGTAAGGACTGTAGCTCTAGAAGCTGGACTAGGGCAGTTTAAATATCAGAGGTGAAATACCTGGCTGGTGACAGCACCATGGCTGTGGGGGTCTGAGGTGAATTAGAAGTGAATGAAGATTCTCAGACCTGAGGAGGGAGGTCAAGATATGGACATCATCATCTTGATTGGTAGCGCTCCCCTTGGAAGGTAGCAGTGGCTTGGAAGGAGAGGAAGTTAGGTGCTTGCCATTTCGTGGGGGCTCACAGTGATACCCAGTAGGGAAGTGTTGGTGATGAAGAGGCAGATGCAGGAGCCAGGGGATGGAGTCCACGTGGGAGAAGGATTTCTACTAGGGGTCATCATACAGCTCCCAGGCCAAATCTAGCCCACCGTCTGTCTTCATAAATAAAGAGTATTGGAATACAGTCATTCTCATTTCTTGATGTATTTTCTATGGCAAAATCTAGGCGATTTCGCCCCTAGTTTGTGATTCTGTTTCAGCTCAATCCCAAGGTGGCCGTTGTATTTAAAACCGCAACTCCTGAGGGATCTCCAGACCAAAAGTAACTTCCAAGACTGCAGTGTCTTCTCCATTGTTCATTCTTCAAGATTCTGCCAACACTAACATTTATTGGGGTTATTAATGCTTTATAAATGGAAACGTAAGAGTGATGTTTTTATAAATTGGCACGGTGACTATCATACCCATAAAAATTTTGAACTTGTGTAGTGTTTCTTTTTTCTATTTGGAAGCAAGGAAAGTTTCACTCACTTTCTTATGCTTTACACACAACTAGAATCTATGATGGAGAAAACCATTTCTTTTCCTCCTTGAGAATAACACCTAATGTATTGCATGATAGGTCTCGTTTGTCAGAAAATACATAATCCTACTACTTCTCCTTCATGTAATTCTCTTCTCAGTAGGAAATGGTGCAGCACAGTGGAAAGAGCAGTGAACTGGGAATCATTAGACGCAGGATTTATTTTTAGCTTTGCTTCTATTTTGGTACCTCTAGATTCAGTTTTCTCATCTATAATAATAATGGCAATAAATGCTATCACTTATTGAGTGATAATAACTATGTTTTTCTCAGAGACAGTAGGTTTTAATGACTGTGACTGTAGATTCTGGAGCCTGGCTGCCTGGATTCGAATCCTGATATTCTATTAGATGAGTCACGCTCCCTTTCCTCAGCTGCCGCTAAGGTGCTCGGTCCTTCTGAGGAAGCTAAGGCTGCGTTGGGGTGAGCCCATCACTTCATCCGGCGACTAGCACCGCGCCCGGCAGCCCCCACCTAGCGTTCGTCCGCACCGTGGCCTCCGGCCTCCGTCTCAGAGCTCGCCTGCATCTACTCTGCCCTCATCCTGCACGACGATGAGGTGACGGTCACGGAGGATAAAATCAATGCTCTCATTAAAGCAGCAGGTGTAAATGTTGAGCCATTCTGGCCAGGCTTGTTGCAAAGGCTCTGGCCAATGTCACCATCGGGAGCCTCATCTGCAATGTGGGGGCTGGTGGACCTGCCCCAGCAGCTGGTGCTGCACCAGCAGGAGGTCCTGCCCCAGCCACTACTGCTGCCCCAGCTGAGGAGAAGAAAGTAGAAGCGAAGAAAGAAGAATCTGAGGAGTCTGATGATGATATGGGCTTTGGTCTTTTTGACTAAACTTCTATAACACATTCAATAATAAAAAGCTGAGCTCTTAAAAAAAAAAAGATGAGTCACTAAAATTCTCAAGGCCTCAGTTTCCTTATTTTAAAAAGGATACTACTTTATTACTTGAAATAATATTTATGATGCACTTGAAACAGTGCCTGGCACATAGGAAGCTTTCTTTTAGTCTGTTAAAAATAAATAAAATAAAACATGAGGTTCTTTGTAGCTACTGTACTCACTATAGTAGTAATAATACTATACTACGTAATTACTAATAACACATTAGGCTTAGTCCTTTATGTGTATTGCCATTGAATGATAATGTCAGTGCTGAAAGGAAATTGTTATTTTCCCAAATTTTGTATCTAAAGATACACACATCTTCCAACCATGTCTTCTCTTGAATCTTTAACCCATAATTGTTTGCATTCCTAGAATGTGGTCTCTTTGAACAAGTGCCACCAGTAAGGACAGCTGAGGTGACTGTGGATAGAGCAAGAACAGCACTCTGATTTGCTCAGAGAATGACTTTTCCTCACTCCACCTGGCTTGGGAAAGTAACCAGAACCAGCCCGGAGAGCATGGTGTTACCATATTGATTGGAGGCAAGAGAGGACGTTGATTGAAGGCTCACTTGGCATTGTGCAGCAATAGTCTGGAGAATCCTCTGAGGAAAAGGGCATGTTCATCCATAGAGGACAGCTTGGCACATGGTATGGAGCCTGGGGAGGGGGTGGGATACTCCCTGAGAACCAGAGTCAGGCTGTGGGGGAGCACAGTGATTGGGAAAGAGAATGAGTATTGTCTGCTATCAGTCCCACTCCTCTTGGCTGCGATGTACAGGAAGCACCACAGCAGAAAGACAGATGCAGGCAAAGGGTACATAGGCTGCACTGCTTGGCACATGGTATGGAGCCTGGGGAGGGGGTGGGATACTCCCTGAGAACCAGACACACACTTGGATCAAGCCAAGGGGTGGAATGTTCACAGGCCAGATCCCTATGTCTGATGAGAATGAGAGTCACCACAAATCAGGATGTAAATACAACTTTGGAAGACTAACCTTGTGAAAACAATATACAACCAACCAGCAGAAAATCTTGTCAGGCTGCCCTCTTGGAACTAGGGTTGGGTCACAGGGTCCTGCTGAGACATGAGTCCTGGAGCTTCTGGGGGCATCTGGTTGACCTCATGGTTGAAGCAGAGCAGAAATCATCACTTCTGCAAAGGTCTAGATAGTAAATATTTTAAGCTTTCAGGGCCGTAACTCTGTTGTGACTTCTCAACTCTGCTTGTACAGTGTGAAAATCGAAAATGAAGGAGTGTAGCTGTGTTCCAAAACTTGATTTACCAAAACAGTCAAGGGCTGGATTTTCTCTTCAGCCTGAAATTTGCTGGCCCCTAAAAGTACAGGGTTGGAGAGTGCCTTACAGGGAGCACACTGCTGCTGGGCACTGCTGGATGCTGATATAAACAAAAGACAAAGGGAAGGTAGGGAAGAGGAAAAGCAATTAGTATTTTTGCACAGGCTGGAGAATGTAGAAAAGTGTATTCTGGATTTTTTAAAAAGTTACGTGAGGGAACAGAGCAGGGCAAATGTGGGGAGGGGCAGATAGCCTGATGAAGTTGGAACACAGAGAACATGATAGGGAGCAGCTGAAGGGTTTACTAGGTGCTACAAGTTTCTTGGAGGATTAAATGGGAAAATAAATGTGGAAAATGTTCTTTTGCACACTCTAAAAATGTCGTTATCGTTTACTAATTTAAAGGATTGATATGCTATGCTTAGAAATTTCATTCCCCCACCCCCATAGGTATTTTTTTTGCCTGGAGTCACATGGTAAGTTTTGCATTTTAGAAAGGTAACCTGATGCTTTACAGAGGATGGTTTCGAGGCACTGGACTGAGGCAGGGAGGCTGATGAAGAGGCTGTAACTTGAGCAAGAGATGGTGTGATGGTGAATTTGATGTCTCAACTTGGCTGGACCACAGTGCTCAGATATGACATCAAACTTAATTCCAAATGTTTCTGTGAGAGGATTTTTGGATATTAACATTTAAATGGTTGGGCCTTGAGTAAATCCCTTTGTTGTCCATAACTGAGTGGACTCATACAATCAGCTGAAGGTCTGAATAGACTACCGGTCTGCTCTGCAGACTTTGGACCAGCCAGCCTCTAACAGTGTGAGTCAATTTCCTAAAATAAGTCTCTTTCTCTATATATGTACACATGTATTTGTTCTGTTTCTCTGGAGAACTCTGATTAATACAGATGGTAGAAACTGCACAGGGCTGTGGCTGTGGAGATGCAAAGAGGGGTAAGAGTTGATGACCTAGAGAATAGATTAAATTGGCATCATTTATTGACATTCTGGGTGTGGGCAGAGAGGAAGTAAAAGAGGTTTCAACAGTCATTTGGACAGATTCAACAGGGCTTATGGACAGATTCTTATTCCATGTATCAAGAAAAGAAGCCCAGCCCTGCTGACAATCCTGTCCAGGCCCCAAGCAGAATCTGTGCACATGCATAAAATAGAAGGAAGTGGGTTGGAGCCCAGGGAAATCCCTGTTAGGACACCACAAACGGCTGAGGGTGGGTGGAGAACAGGAAGTCTCTGAGAAGGGCTAGATCCTCAGATTTCTACTTCCTGTCCTGGTTTGCTGGCTGGTCAGAGAAAAATCCTGTGACCTGGCTGATCAGGAGCATTACTTCTCTGTAGGTCAGAATTTCCAGCTCCACAGAATCAGCAAGGCCTGTTTATTTGCCATGAATAGCCTGGTAAGTGTCTTTGTCTTGATCGATGAAAGCTGTTTACAGTTCTGCCACCCAATGTTTCTGTTCATAGTTTGGTTGCAATAGGATCAAAGCCTTGACGTGTTACTAACTGGCCTTCTTTCCTCCAGCCAAGATGGATTTTTTTTTCCTCCTAGCCCAAGGATTAAAGGCCAGGCTCTGCAACCAGTTGGCCTAGGTTCAAACCTCACCTCTGCCATGTACTAGCTGCCTGACCTTGGACAAGCATCTTCAGTTTTCTGTGCCCCACTTCCCTCAGTTGTACCATCACCTTCCTCATAGGCTTATTTGAGATCTAATGAGTAAATGTGACCGAAGCTCTTGAAACAATCCCTGGCGTGTAATAATCACCATGTAAAGATTACGGCAAAATCCTGACTGCACCAGGAGAGGTAAGTTCCAAATTGTGTACCTTCAGACTCTTGGCATTTTAACGCCTCCTTCTCAGTTTTCATCCTTTGTTGGCTGGTCACTGGTAGACCCAACATTTGATCCCTGGAATGCAGTCCAGAAAACAGATTTCATGGACCTGAGGTTCTGGTGGTTGGTGACATTTGAATCTCTAATACACGATCTTGCTTTGTGTCACAGTAATTATTTCTGCAGAAGCAGAACAGTCATTCAAATGACTTTGGGCCCTTTCTAGTGGTTATTTCAAGCAAATTATAGATTTATCTCAAATGACTGATGAACTGAAAGGGTAGGGTAAGTCCACTTCGCGCTAGAAATGGAGTCCACAGGTCAAGTGTGCAGTTGGTGGGCATCAGAGCATCAGAGCATGAACAGGGAAATGGGAGTTAAAATCTCCAAGCAATGGATGTTTTTAGGAGAACAAAAAATACAGCCCTGATTTAGAGGATTTTTAGAGATATTTTCCTTTGAAATGAAATTCAGGGCCAGGTTATAAGGGCAGAGTGGACAGACTCTTACACATGAAGAATAGTAGGTGCTGCTACTGTATAAAATAGATGGTAAGCAAGATGCCACTGTACAGCACAGGAAAATCTACTCAATAGTATGTAACTACCTGTACAGAAAAAAAAAAAAGAATGGGTATATTTATATATATATGACTGATTCACTTTTCTGTATACCTAAAATGAATACAACATTGTAAGTCAACTATACTACAATAAAACAAAATACATGGGCCTAAAACAAAAAGAATAGCAGGTGCTGCAGTTCCATTGTAGCTTAGTGGGTTAAGGATCCAGAGTCGTCACTGCAGTGGTGTGGGTTTGATCCCTGACCCAGGAAGTTCTGCATGTCACCAGTGCAGGTCAAAAAAAAAAAAAAGAGCAGCAGGTGCCAAGAGTTGTGTGGGTGTGTATGCATGAACTATAAGCATTTGAAATATAACTGCCATGACTCTCATGTTCCCAAAGTCTGATTTTGGTCCTATACCAAAAAAAAAAAAAAAAAAGGAAAAATACCTTCTGGAGGCAAGATGGACTCTGGTACGTGTGTGGAGAAACGTTGGGAGTGGGTAGGTGTCCTTGTTGGTAGAGGGCTAGGAATAGGGGATCGACCCAAAAGTAGCCACCAAAGCCCCCCCATCATCAGGAGTGTGCTGCGTGGTGTGGGGTTCAGATTAAGTGGTATGAGTGTCCAGTGAGACTGGGAAGGCTCAGCTAAGAGCCATGAAACATTTTTAGAACAAGACCCGAAGCGATAAGTCTCAGGGAAAAAGACAGGTAAGGATTCAGAGACAGGACAAAGCTTTAGAGAAGGAAAAGACAGCTTCCCGGAACAAGGAAAGTAGAAGGTGAACCCTGAAGCATGGGATATGCAAAGTTTTGAGCATTTGCTCATTAGCAACATTAACTGGGCAGGAGGAAAAAAACAGCATTTTTCGAAATGACTTTATCTCTGCACTATTCCAGGCCACATGATGCCACCCGTTGGTTGAAGTTGGGATTGTAAATATTTGCCAGGTGGAGCTGAGTATAGAAGGTGTTTAGATGGCAGTGGAGAATGTGAGGATCTGTATTGCCTACGCTGGAGTTTGCATCCAGATCTATATTAGAACTTACATTTGAAATAAGCAGATTTAAAGTACCTGGCATAGGAGGTTCTATCGTGGCTCAGCAGAAACAAACCTGACTAGGATCCAGGAGGACGCGGGTTTGATCCCTGGCCTTGCTCAGCGGGTTAAGGATCCAGCGTTGCCGTGGGCTGTAGTGGAGGTCACAGATGCAGCTTGGATCTGGCGTTGCTGTGGCTGTGGTGCCGGCCAGCAGCTGCAGCTCCGATTTGACCCCTAGCCTGGGAACTTCCAAAAAAAATAAAAAATAAAAAATAATAAAGCATCTGGCATATTTTCCTGAGCACAGATACAAATGAGTATAAAGCAGCTGCAATGCATTTTTCTCCCCTGGTTTAAGGATAGAACACTAATTGCTAGTGAAGTTTCTGGAGAATATGGTCATTTGTTAGCCTAGCAAATTTTTAGGCTAATTTCATATCCTTTTATCTCTCCTGTCTAACAGCAACAACCAGCCCTGATATATTGAGGGGGTGGAAGTGAAAAACTATCAAAAGCTGATTGATTGGTTTTAGAATATTTCTTCTAAGCTCTCAGGATTCGGTTTTGGTTTTAGATATTAGCCTTTGGGCTACTTGAAAACAATGAACATGTTCTTGATTGCGATAGAACTCAAAATATGTGTACTTTCACATGCCTGTGTGTGTGTTAAACACTGAGCCAAATCTTATGGCCTCATCTTACTATTATTACTCTCAGAAGCTTATACATTCCTAGTGCAGATCTTAAGTAATACCACTGTGGTGCATATAAACATATTGGAAATCTAGTTCTGAAGGGACATTTATAATTCTAATTCAACAAAAATTGCTAAAGTACCACTAATCTCTTCTTGCCCCCATCGTTAATTTTTTTCTCCCTTGTTCCATTCTGAACCTATTCAACCAGAGCAGGGGCTGGCCGCTATGCAGTAGCTGAAGCAGAGATTCTGAATGTTTGAGAACGTTTAGCATTTAGATTTTCAATCTCCTGATGAACAAAGTGATTGAAATTCTGACCTCGTAGTGGCAAATAGGCATAATACAAACTTGAAACGTCCACGTGAAGTTATCTCATGAATTATTCTATTTAGGAATAAGCTGAGAAAACCACAGATGTATTTCAAACTCAAATATGATGCTAATACTTAAAAAGAGCAAACATACCATGGAAGTAAAAAGTGTTAGAAGAAATGGTCAAGATTTCGACAGAACATGTATCTGCATTCTATTCCTCTCTTTCTCTATTAGCTGACTGTAAGTTTATCAATATTATGGACATTATTTTTTCCTTACTTTGGCATTTTCTTGTAAAACTGACCATAAAGATTATTTTTGTTTTGTTTTGTCTTGGAGTCAGACATTAAACCTCAGTGTAAAGGAATTTTCTCTTGGTCATGCCTGAATGGTTCAACACTATTACCTATTATTTCCATATTTTCCCATACAACAATGCTTCCATTGATGAGTGTATTTTAGAGAAAAGTACTATCACTTTTTGTGAAGTGGGGGTGGATAGAGCTGTAGCTGTGGAACCAGGCAATCTAGGAATTAGATCCTAGGTTTTCTATGGAAGAGATACCTAAAGCTTTCAGGACACCTCAACCCTCTAGACATCAGCTTCATGAATTTAAAAAAAAAAAAAAAAAAGAACCTATCTACAGGTCAAAATCAGACTCACAGACATGGAGAAGAGACCTGTGATTGCCAAGGCAGAGGCGGAGGGAGTGGGATGGACCGGGAGTTTGGGGTTAGTAGATGCAAACTATTGCATTTGGAATGGATGGGCAATGAAGTCCTACTCTACAGCACAGGGAACTATATATCTAGTCTTGGGACAGAACATGATGGAACATAAAGAAAAGGAATGCATATATATGTAAGACTAGGTCACTTTGCTGTACAGCAGAAATTCCTACAGCATTGTAAATCAATATACTTTAATAAAACAAATAATAACTCCTTCCTCAGAGTTCCTGTGAGATTAAAGATTACCTTGGTAGGAATTCCCCTTGTGGTAGAGCGGAAATGAATCTGACTAGTTTCCATGAGGATGCGGGCTCAATTCCTGGCTTCAATCTGATCAGCGGGTTGGGGATTCTGCGTTACTGTGGGCTTCGGTGTAGGTCTTAGACAAGGCTTGGATCCAGCATGAGTGTGGTGTAGGCTGGCAGCTGTAGCTCCGATCTGACCCCTAGGTTGGGAACTTCCGTATGCCAGGAGTGCAGCCCTAAAAAAGAAAAAGAAAAAAAAGATTACATTTGTAAAATGCTTGACAGAGAGAGATAATGATAGTTAAAAACATTTAATACTTGAGAAAATATTAACTCAATTCCTTTAATGTATGTTCCGTAAACATTGTTGAGAGGTAACCTCAGAACCTTGTCCAGATCTCAGAACATTCTCAGTTTCTTCTTCTGATGGTCGTGATTTGAGTCTTTGTCTTATTATCTACTCTGACTGTGAGCCTCCCACAAACAGGCAAAGCCTGTGACTTCACCATCTTAGCATCCTTTACAGCATGGCTTCCTGGTTTCCCAATGTGTCATCTGCCAAATGCTGGTCCCAAAATATACTTCTCAGAGGAAAAATATTCCATGATCTAAGAAGTTTGGGAAATGTTGCACACGTGCTATGCCCCTCCTCTGAGAGCTTTTCAACTGGTATTAACTCAAATGTGCTGAAAAGCCCTACAAAAAGGAAACCCTAACTCTGTTTAACTCAGTGTTTCTCAATCTTATTAAACTATGGTGAACCACTTTTGCCTCCCCGCCTTTTCATTTTAATTTTATGGCCACACTCAAGGCATTTGGAAGTCACCTGGCCAGGGACTGATCTAAGCCACAGCTGCGACCTACCTGTAGCTGTGGCAAGGCCGGATCCTATAACCCACTCTGCTGGGCTGGAGATCCACCTGCACCTACACAGCGACCTGAGACTCTGCAGTCGAATTCTTTTTTGTTTTTTCATATTAACAATGAATTTTATTTCAGTTATAGGTGTACAAAGATCATAAGAAAATACGATAGATTTTGTGTCCCAAACCCACAGTGCATCCCCCCACCCCCCAGATTGTCTTATTTGAAAAACCAAGGTTTTCCAAAATCTGTGAGTCATTGTCTGTTCTTCAAAGAAGTTCATTGTGTCTCTTTAGTTTGCACATGTAAGCGGTAGCACTGGGTGTTGCTGTCTAATTGTCTGACTGGTTCCACTTCGTATGATAATTTGTAGGTTCACCCATGTTGCTATTAATGTTATTCCGTTCCTTTTAATGGCTGAGTAATATTCCACCATGTGTATGTACCATATCTTCCCTATCCACTCCTCTGTCGATGGGCATCCAGGTTGCTTCCATGGCCTGGCTTCTTCCCTCTTTAGCTGCTTTGGATGTAAAATTAGGTTGTTTATTTGAACTTTTTCTTGTTTCCTGAGGTTGGCTTGTATTGCTATATACTTTCCTCTTAGCACTGCTTTTGCTGAATCCCAGAGGTTTTGGAGTGTCGTGTCTTTGTTGTCATTTGCTTCTAGGTAGTTTTTAATTTCCTCTTTGATTTCTTCAGTGATCCATTGGTTTTTTTCTTGTTTTTGTATCCATTCAGCTAGTCTATGTCTTTTGGTTGGGGCATTCAGTCCATTAACATTT